>PYAF01000459.1:1021790-1049994 GCA_007407185.1 Glycine tomentella | reverse complement strand
TTAATAATGTACTAATTTAATCTTATAACAATGATTTTTAATATATAATACATGCCTAATAGAAGTAAAAACAAGCACGAAATACATGTCTAACAATGGTTTTCAATTAGCTCCTAAGTCTTAACAAATTCTTAGAAATTTGCTTCACAATGATGCAGACAATCAAAACATACATGTAGTATAACTCATTATTAGGTTCAAAATAAAAATGTATTAGGGTTAAAGATTCAAAATTATTAACTTCTTTTTAGTCACTCTCCCTCTAAGTCACTCATTTAATTACCTATTAAATATTTTATTATTTTTTATTGGTGGGCTACTGGCCCGGTGAGCTGGCCCACCCCTAGCCTACATTTGGCCCACATTTTTGTGGGCCGGGTTGGCTCGCCCCGTTTAATGAATGTGGACTCAAAGTCTCAACCCAGCCCATATTTTTTCGTGGGTTAAACAGGCCGGCCCGTCAAGCTAGGCCCGTTTTGCCATCTCTAATCACGTTCACAAAGCTAGCACAAAATGTTTTTGTAAATTAAATAAAACTAACAAGAGGAAATTCTTTTAGCTTTCATGTTAATTTGGCTTACTCTTGTGAATTTGGCGTTAGATATGATTGAAAAACACAAATCCAAACATGCTAGTAAATTTCTCATTAACCTTTTATTCAAGAAGTAAATTCATGCATTTTATGAAATACGTGTTGACATTTTGAAATGTGTCATTTTTTTTAATTTATGATAATATATTAAATATTTTGTTATCATAATTTATGATTTATTTGATAGATGTTAACTTGATTTTTTAATATATATATATATATATATATATATATATTACAATTCCGCAATTAATTTATTACATTTATTTCACCTTTTTTATTTATTTAGAGGGAAGCGTCGAACTTCAACACCAAAGTTTTTACAAGAAGGCATGTTTGGAACAACTAACGAGTTGTTAAAAGTGTCATAAATAGAGGCAAGTTACTGATATAAATAAGACTTTGAAGTAGTCCAGAAATCTACTGTTGAAAAAGGTATCATGAGTGTCAATTATATTGATTCTATTTGAACATTATTATGAGTATTTACATAATCTTTCAACAAATATTTATGTGACAACAAGTATATATGTTCGGTTTTCTATTAGAAAGAGTCGATGTTTGTTAGGAAGTAGCTAACTATTACTAGTTATTAAAGCTGACAAAGAAATCAAACACACTATTAGAGTATTAGCATTACATGAGTAGCATTCCTTAGATAAAAATATTGGATCATTAACATGGTTATGGGTTTTCTTTTCTTTTCCCTTCTTTTCTGGAGTTTCATTTTCCCCCCTTAAGAATTCGGGGATGAATTCATTGTAATGGATGGTAGTCCGTAAAGTTTTCCATGTACAAGTTTTTCTTTGAGGTCAAGATTTAATTATTTAATTATTATATTTTGAAACTAATTTTAAAAGAAACAAAAATAGAATACCGGGAGTTGTTTTTTATTTATAAGAAAAAAAATGTGTACGGAGAGCAGTTCATTAAAATGTGTGCAAATTAACACACTCATCACAAATAACACCAAACTTTAATTTTATCTTAATTAACCATAAATTTTACCATATTTAGAAATAAACTTCTTATAAATAAAATTTATTTTTGTTTCAATTGATCCTTAAAAATTACTTTTTTTTTTTTTTTTATAAATAACCACCTTGAACTTTAATTTCATTCAAATTAATTTCTAAAGTTATATTTTTTTTTTAAAAGGAGCTCTTTCTATCAAGTTACTGTGAAATATCTTAAATAATGTGGACCATTCGCTAATCTTTTTCTTCTTTTATAACAATTCATTTTATCATATATTAAAATATAATAAAGATATGAATTTGGAAAAAAATATAAAACGATAAAAAAAATTCTTTATTCATTTGATTTTATAATTTTAAATTTACAATATTCTAATGTTTGAAAAAGTGATTTATAAAAAAGTAAATAATAAACGATTGAGATTCAAAATAAATAATTTAGATTTCTTTTTTGTTAGTTGATTATCCCTGATTTAATAAAAGAGATTATTCATAAGATTCAATTTATTTTATTTATAATCCCCATAAATTCGTACTTGTAATTAAAATAAAAAAATTAAAGGATTAAAAATAAATAAAATATCTTACAGCATTAAAATTACAAAAGACACAAACTTAAAAAACTAAAATTAAAAAAATAAACTTACATAGCACAAAAAATAATAGCAGCAAAACTAAAATGCTAATAAGTATTATGACCGACAAACAAATATCACGGTTCCTTTATTATTTTTTCATCTTTATTAGGCGCTTAATTAATTTTTTTTATAGAAAATATTGTTGGCTTAAATATATTTATTCCCTATAAAATGAGTGAGTTTTTATTATTCATTAATACATTAAATTTAAGGTTTCCAAGTTGCGATTCGGGTGCATGGGTCTGAGTGCCTGACCGGAGTATACAACGACCTTGTTCCTGAAGAGGTTGGCATCTCTTTGATCAAATACGCATTCAGTAAAGGGATCACTTTCTTTGACACTGCAGATTTTTATGGACCCCATGCCAATGAACTTTTGGTCTGAAAGGTTAACTACCCTAACGCTTTTAACATATCTGTTTCACTGTTGTACAAATAACAATCGACAATATAAAATGTAACATAACCATTTTAGCTGACTCTCAGGTGCTCAGGGACTTGCCTCGAGATCATGCATATTCAGATTGCCACAAAGTTTGGGATTGTCAAAATGGAAAATAATGATGTGATAGTGAACGGTTCCCCTGAATATGTTCGATCCTGTTGCGAGGGTACCCTACACCGCCTTGGTGTTAGCTCTATTTATCTCTATTATCAGCACCGTGTTGACACAACTGTATCCATTAAGGACACTGAGTGGTGCCACTAAACACTTTTTGTTACTTCTCTTCTTGATTTGAGTTTGAGGATAATTTGATGTATGGCTTTGTTTGAATGACAGATGGGAGAGCTTAAAACGCTGGTCCAAGAGGGAAAGATAAGGTACATAGGAATTAGGATTATCAGAAGCTAGTCCTGATACAATTAGGAGAGCACATAGCTGTTCATCCCATTACTGCTGTGCAATTGGAGTGGTCCCTTTGGAGTCGTGAAACTGAGCAAGATATTGTTCCACTTTGCAGGTATTTCTCCAAGTTGTTCCTTATGTAAAATGTTTCATTCGAGAATTTGCTGATTTGTTTCCTACAACTCACAATTAAGTTTGCAAGTTTAGATAGCTTAAAGCTCTACCTTGGTGAATTTGTTAACATCTTGCCATGTCATCCAAAGATCAACTTGGTCTTACAGAGAGACTTTAAGAAAACAAAATGGAACCTTTTAAACTTAGGGAATGATCACGAATCACGAGTGTATTTTAGCCCTTTTTTAAAAAATTTTGTAGACATACACTTTAATTTAATCATATAGTTTTACTTGCTTGAATTGGAACCTTTTTAATTTGTGTATACACGTTTAAGTAATTTCTTTCATTTCCTGACTTGGTGCTTTTCGATGTCTTTGATGAATCTTCACTAAATGACTTTGGTGGCAACACTTACAGGCAACTTGGAATTAGTGGGGCCTGACCAAAAGAAAGAATGAATGCTGGCGGAGTCAAGCAAATTTTTTTAATCCATACCAAGTTTTAAGTAGTGTCAAAATTTATTTTTAGGTAATGTAAAATTTTATTTTTAATGCTAATTAACTATATAAGTATATATAATTATTAAAAAAAAATTCTTTGCCAATCAATAATAACTGCAAGTTTTATTTTTTAGGTAGTGTCATGACTATAGCTGGTTCCAAAGTCCCTCCCCCACTGCTTGGAATTGAAATAGTACCTTACAGTCCCCTTGGCCGTGGATTTTTTGGTGGCAAGGCTATCATAGAAAGTGTGCCTGCAGACAGTTTTCTGATATGAAAATGATCCTTTGTTGCTGAATTCTAATGACAGTTTGCTTTGTTCAATATTGTTCATCAACATCTCTTTCCACCACGCAATTCAACCAAGGTTACAAGAGGAGAACTTTGTCAAGAACAAAATCTTATATTCTAGGATAGAAAAGTTGACAGAGAAGTATAAATGTACACCTTCACAACTCGCTCTTGCATGGATTCTTCCTCAAGGAAGCGATGTGGCTCCCATCCCGGGTGAGTGATTTTACGTCCTTGCATCAATTTTTTTGTATGAGTTAAGATGAGTATATTTTCTGAAAATATATTATTTCTAGAAATTTTTTCACATTCGTCTCGCTTGGATGAGTCTTTTAGGAAAATAACTAGCTTTTCATATTGAGTTAATAATCTAATTAGTCCTGAAATTACAATTACCGGTCATTTTAGTCCCTAACAATTATCAGACATTTTTAATTATGATTTTTTTAAAAGTAAATTAACATTTCTGGAACCTCTCATGCGTATTGTAGGAACAACTAAGATAAAAAATCTTGAGAATAATATCGGTTCATATGAAGTGAAATTCAGCAAAGATGATTTAAAGGAGATTACAGATGCTGTACCAATATCTGAGGTGGCAGGGGATTGGACTACTGATACATTTGTTAGATGTTCATGGAAGTATGCTAATACTCTACCAAAAGCATAACTAGATATACCAGTTATGCACCTTTGAGCTAGCTCCGATCTTTCTTTTAATTAACTTTCTTGTCTCCTTGCATGCTCCAAAATACAATCGCGTCTCAATAAACTATTTGTTATCGATCATTTGGTCCTATACGGATAACTCGCAAAGTTATGTTGTATGCTTAATTAATCACGTGATATCAAATGATGAGACATACAATGTGATTTGAAGCCAATATATATATCCATAGTTCTGCCGAATCATGGTTCAATTCAATCAATGTTTCACAGATTATTATCCGGAGTTCAATAGAATCAATAGTTTCAAACTCGTCACAATTTTTCTGCCAATGAAGATTGATTTGTTGTAGCGCGTAAGTAGAATGCCAGTGGACGGCTGGGCGCTTTCGTTGTCCGTTCAAAATTTAACTTGTCATTAGAACTTGATTTCCCCACAAAGAAACAAATACTTTTTTAAAAATACTCTTTTTTTAAGTGCAAAATGCCCTTTGTCCAAATTATGAAATTTTGTAAAACTAGTTTGGGTTATAGATCCATAATTGTCTACTAGTTCTAATAATCAAGGGTAAAACCGACCTTCATTGTCTAGTAATATCACCTAGCTTAAATAAATCGACATGGGTTTATTAGTTAGAACCTAATTTTGACAATAGTCTTCTATCATGCGCGTGAAAAGATCCAAAGGTCTCTATTGGTTTTTTTGCAGAGTATGGTGATGATATTTATTTTATATTCTTATGTGTGGAGAAGAATTAAAGTAAACAAATATGAGTAAAGATTAGACAAAAATGGTGACAAATTACAAATTTTAAAACTATATTTTCATCTCGTTATATAATACTGAAGTAAGAATGCTAGTCAAATGTAGAGAACAAATTTAAGGGTTTCTTCAAAAAGGAAAAATTATGCATGTTTACCGTGATTTTTCTGCGACAATAAGATTCAGCCTAGTTATAGATAGCTGAAGAATTCGTTTTCGACTCTTTGTGAAAGATATATTTGTTCACACAAAAATCAATTTTTTTATATAATTTTTTAGAGTAATGGCGTCAGTAGGGTTAACTTGAAGGGGAAGCAAATGAAGCAGACACTTCCTTTAGTATTTAGTAACACTATGGCGGTTGAGAAGTCAAATAAGCCCGGAATACAAATTAAAAAAGACAAGATAACAAATAAATTGGAAGAGAGAGAGATTAAGCAGGTGGCGCCCAAAGAGTTAGGTGTACCAACCTCATAGCACTAATAACACATATTTTAAGACGAATAGAAGAAAGAAAGATAATTGGAAAATTCGTATAGAAACACAAAAAATGGCAGATATTCCTCGAGTGAAGCTTGGAAGCCAAGGCCTGGAGGTTAGTTTTTTTTTTTTTTGGATTGATTTGATATCCTTCATTCAAATAATGTTTCTGAATTGAATGAGTATCTTCCTTGTCTTGTGTGAACCATTTTTGGTTGCATTGGTTGTTGCTTTTGTTTTGTAAGGTTTCCAAGTTAGGATTTGGATGTATGGGCCTAAGTGGAGTGTACAACGATCCTGTTCCCGAAGAGGTTGGCATCTCTTTGATCAAACACGCATTCACCAAAGGGGTCACTTTCTTTGATTCTGCAGATTTTTATGGAGCACGTGCCAATGAAGTTTTGGTCGGAAAGGTTAACTACCTTTTAACAGATCTCTTTCACTTTAACAAATAACAATCAACAATGTATGTAAGTAACATAACATTTTAATTAACTCTCAGGCTCTCAGGGACTTTCCTCGAGATCAATTTCAGATTGCCACAAAATTTGGGATTGTCAAAATGGAAAATGGTAATGTGATAGTGAACGGTTCCCCTGAATATGTTCGGTCCTGTTGCGAGGGTAGCCTCCAACGCCTTGGTGTCAGCTACATTGATCTCTATTATCAGCACCGTGTTGACACGACTGTACCCATTGAAGACACCGTGAGTGGTGCCATCAATTACTTCTCTTTTTCATGTGAGGATTATTTATTTGGTGGCTCTGTGTTTGATATGTTGTTCGGTTTTCTTTGAATGACAGATGGGAGAGCTTAAAAAGCTAGTCCAAGAGGGAAAAATAAGGTACATAGGATTGTCGGAAGCTAGCCCTGACACAATTAGGAGGGCACATGCTGTTCATCCCATTACTGCTGTGCAAATGGAGTGGTCCCTTTGGACTCGTGAAATTGAGCAAGATGTTGTTCCACTTTGCAGGTACATAAAGAGGGTTTCCATAATGTAAAATGTTGTTTCTTTGGAGAATTTGCTAATTTTTTTCCTGCTTCCCAGTCATAACTCATAACTGAGTTTGTAAGTTTAGATAGCTTGAAGCTCTACCTTACAAGTAGAACTTGTGAATTATCTACGATTGTGAACGATTATGTATAAAGGTTTTAACAATTATTTCACCAAAAAAGAAAGTCAAGATTAAGTTGTCAGTTTTTGTTTTGAAGGGGCTCCTGTTGTAAGGGTCATAAGTATTTCTTCAGGAAATGACATCACTCTTCTATGCAGTTTCAAAGCTGAAGTTGGATTCCTCTTATGTATCTTACAGGAAATCAAACATTTAAGGTGTATATTTCATTTATTGATTATTTTGATAAGAACTTTGAGAGAAGCTAGTTGTTGTAGTTAGAGAGCCCAAGGCCTTATACTTCCACTGTGACACTCAAGTCTCTGATTCAAACTGATAGAAACTAGATCAGATTTATAGAGAGAAAAGCTCCTAATAACAGAAAAGTGTGCAAATGATTCCCAGGACTTTTGAGAGGCCTGGACTCTCCCAATCTGGATTCCCTCTGGACCCTCTCAAATCACAAGATAAAATCTCTCTCTCAACCCTTTCTTATTAGGCAACATGCTTTGTTCCTCTAATTATCTCAGCCCCCAACTAACTAATTCTAATTATTCTACTTTGTAATTGGGGTTACCTATCTGGTTTCTACAGCCTTCTTTTTGGTCTGTCTCTTTTGCAATTATTTATATTTTTTGATACAAACTGAAAATGGTTCTTTAAATCTTTGGGTTGATGGTTATATATATCTATGGAAATGGAAGCTTCTTTTTTATTTATTTATTGGCAAACCTGTGACCTTTCCCTCCTTTCCCTCTTTCTTAACCACCCAACCAAAGTTATATCTCCTGGAAATGTCAGCTACATACCATTGTTTTTTCTGTGATATCTTTGGACAAGGGTCCTCTTCAGTTTAACTGCATTGTGTTCAGTTCATTATCAAGCCATTCAAATTATTATAATATAATCTTTATTTTTAAATTATCCATGTATTAAAAAAATAATGGTCAGGATCCAATTTCTTTCAAGCGAAGAAAGTTATTTACTTTCTAGAGATACACTTTCGATCAAGTAGTTTTACTTGCTTGAATTGGAATCTTTTCTATTTGTGTATACACGGCCAAGTTCTTTGTTTTCCTGACCTAGTTCTTTTCCATGTCCTTCGTGAATCTTCATTAATGACTTTGGTGGCAACACTTACAGGGAACTTGGAATTGGAATCGTACCATACAGTCCCCTTGGCCGTGGATTTTTTGGTGGCAAGGCTGTCGTAGAAAGTATACCTGCAAACAGTTTTCTGGTATGGACTTAAACCTTTCTTTCTGACGACACTCGCCCTTGTTCCTTGTTCACAAACATCTCATTCCACCAGGCATTTCAACCAAGGTTACGAGGGGAGAACTTTGACAAGAACAAAATCTTATATTCTAGGATAGAAAAATTGGCAGAGAAGTATGGATGTACATCTTCGCAACTTGCTCTTGCATGGATTCTTCATCAAGGAGACGATGTGGTACCCATCCCTGGTGAGTGATTTTCCGTACCTGCACCAAATATGTTATGTGTTATGACGAATTCTATATAAAATTATTTGAAAATGTAATATGCATAGAAATTTCTTCACTCATCTTGCTTTGGCGGTTTAGGAAAATAACTACCTGCATCTTTTTTATTGTTAAAAATCCATCAATTTCATCGTTTACTTTGACAATTATCGCCTATTTTTGTTTCCTGACTTAGGTACGCAACATTTGATCTAATTCTTGACTTTGTTGTGTGTCAGTCAATTTGATCTCTAACACTAGCGATCAAATCAATTTATGATAGTCAATTTGACAGTGGTTACTAAGTTCAGGAACTAAATTGAATGACACGTATGAAAGTCATAGACTAAGTTAGCATTTTTACAATATCAAAGGCTAAATTGAAGCATGCTCGAACCCCCTTGATCATGGGCTCATAATACTATATCATGACATCATGTCAGCATTTAATTGTGAATTGTTTTTGCCAGTGAATTAACATTTCTGGAACCTCTCATGTATTGCAGGAACAACTAAGATAAAAAATCTTGATAGTAATATTGGTTCATGTGAAGTGAAACTCAGGAAAGATGATTTAAAAGAGATTACAGATGCGGTACCAATATCTGAGGTGGCAGGGGATCGGACCACTGATGCATTTGTTAGATGTTCATGGAAGTTTGCTAATACTCCACCAAAAGCATAACTATATATACCAGTTATGCACCTTAGATCTCAGATCTTTCTTTTCATCTAGTTTCCTGTCTCCTTGCATGCTCCAAAATTTAATCCCCTCTCAATAAAACTAATTGCCATTGGTCCTATACGGACAACTCACAAAACTTATGTTATATGCTTAATTATGCACATCTTATTAAATGATGAGACAGAGTGAAACTGATCTGAAGCCAATAAAATCATGGTTCCATTGAATGTTTTACTGATTATTGATTTTAGGGACAAATTTTCTGTTGGTGAAGATTTGTTTGTTTTATTGTTGGTGCTGCCTGCTGTGCGTAAGTAGCTAGAATGCCAATAAACAGTCTAAAATAAGAACATGACTATGCATAGCTATTTTTTTGTTTTTTTGGTAAACGACTATGCATAGCTATTAAAATCTTTTATGTATAGTAAATAGGACGGACGTAAAGAGTTTTATATTATTATTTAAAAATTATACCAACAATAAATTTTAATAAATTAATTATGTAAAACTTTTAACTGTGCATAACCATGAAACTATTTTAATAGTATATGCATTTACTGTATATATACAAATATCTTACATTCATCTAATTATAAACTATGATATTTGTTTTTTTTATGATAATTTTCTTAATAATCATATCAATAACTTTTAATTGGTTGATAATATAAAATATTTTACACTTAAAAAATTAGTTAACTAAATGTCAGACAATGCATTTTGGAATATCCAAAAAAAAAAATTTGAACATTAATTAAGGAATTAAAAGTGTTTTTTTATTAATATACTTTCACCTTCATTTCTGTTGTACTATTATGAAAATACTTTGTTTATTAATTCTTTAAGAATACCTTTTTAGTCAAAGTAAAATAATGTTTCACATTCATTAAAAAAATCTCAATTTATATACATTATCTTTAAACTTTAATAGTTTTAAATAAATAGTTATTTATAAAAAAATATTATATGTTTTTTATATTTTTTATGCAATAAATCTTTCATCTTTCAATAAAAAAATTGTACTTTAATCCTTAACAAGTGTCTTTCAGACACAAGATAATATTAATCTAAAGATTATTAAATTAAAAAAAAGTTGGTATTATGTTTTAAATAATTGAAAGTGTTTAATAAATTATTATTTTTCCTTAACTAATATCTCTGTACACTCCTTAAGAACTGAACGGAAAATATAATTACCACAAGATTTAAACGGACAATTTTATTTAGTGAAAAATGAATAAATAAACAAAATTCACATACAATTTACTCATGCAAGTAGTCATAACTCATAGTTATGACTCATGAGTTAAAGTTACATACACACTGACACACACACTCCAAATTTGAACCGGTTCTATCACGTTTCGGAAAAACTTTCTTATTCTTCCAAATTTGGCATGTGAGAGTGTAAGAACTAAACAAGCTTTATACTTGTCTCCGGTCATATCTGACATTTTTCTGACATTTTTTTGATATTTTTTTAATTGGTTATAATTTATTGAAAATCATCTATTTTAGTAAGTTTTATTTTTTAATTAATATTTTTCTTTTATGATTTATATTAAATGAAAAATAAAATCTAATAAAACTGATGATTTTTAATAAAATTTAAATAATAATATTAAAAAATAAATGTCAGAAATATTGTCACCAGTACTCCTCGTGTAAGTAAAGGTTGCCCGTTGCCAGCATTAGAGAGAGACAAGAATTCGAAAAATTAAATTTTGCATCAAGTAAATGGTCCACCACTGATCACACAACCAGCAACAACCATCGCTGGCTCCAACTCCAATATTGCTTCATCTTTGCTTAGTTCAGCGAGTTCTTCCTCAGGAAGCATCACCATCACTGTTCTCGAAAGTTCTCCTTCTGAAGAAGGCATCACTGTGATCAAACCTTCACCATAATCCACATTCCCCACGCGACACGAAACATGAACTGGCTTCTCGTTATTCCCAAACATTGCAGCATATAGCAACGACTCATTTTCTTCCTCAAACACCAAGTGCTCCATGCAAATACAAGTTAACTCAGTCCCATACATGCAATAAGAATTCCCTTCACTATTCGTAGACCATATTTCTTCCTCTGAAAGCCCTTTCAGGTGGCTATGCACTGCACTAACTATGCTTCCTAATTGCATGTCTTCCACTTTCTGCGAGAGCATTGAAAAGTGCAAGGCATTTCCGAAGTACCCAATAGGGAGGGACGCTTTTATGAGATTCCTAAAGTCGGTGCAAATGCAAAGAGAGTGTGTTTGGTGGTGATTTTTTGGAGGTTTGACGCGAGCGATGCGATTCCAAAACAGAGCCGCGAGGAAGTCAAATGGGGTGGCGTTGGGGCACGTGCCATGTACTTTGGAGAGGCATTGGTTAATGATTGAACTTGAAAACTTGAAGGTGGCTGTAGCCATGTTTCTCGGAGAGTGTGTTTTTGCATGGCGAGGGAGAGACTCTGCATCATCATCGGCGTGATCTGGAAGTGGAGCGACGAAAGGAGGATGGGTAATGGCCAAGTGGCGGTGAACTTCCGTCCATGATTTGAAGAACGATGCTAAGAAAGTTAGATCTGCCACCATGTGAGTACAACTTATTCCTATTGCAAGACCTCCTCCTTCGAAGCTGTTTATCTGCAACAACCAACATCCACCAATCACTTCTATGTTCTATCTTATTCTATACAAAATCATCTATAACAATCACCAATACACTTCGGACACACCTCATCACATAAATAAACTTATACCATATTTTAATCCAAAACTTAAAACATTAAATTAAATTTGTGGATCTTATTACTTGACTTTTACATTTATATTCAATAGTGTTATTTCACCTTTTACATTTGTATTCCAATAAACATATACACTAATTAAACTAAAATAATTTTGTGCTAGTTAATTCACATGCTAGATGATAATTACATATAATCAATCAAAAATAAAGTTAAATATGACTTTAAACATATCTAGTATAAAAATGATCAAATTTATAAAATATAAAAGATAAAAGCAAAATAAAATTATTTGCTCAACCAAGTACTATTGAGATTTGAGATGTAGAATATTCAGTGTAAGCTAAATAAAATTGTTCTCATGTGGAGATACTTGATTGTAAATGATACCTGAATTCGAAAGGGAGACCATGTGGTAGGATCATCAGGCATATGATCCCAAGCAACCAGAAGGTTCTCTTCGGAGCCAGAGGCAGATTTGAGCCATTGATCAAGTGTGGCATCCACGCAGGCTTTTATGACCCTAACGCCCGCATCATTACACTTCACTTCCCACCCACCACCCACTCCTCTTTTTCCCAACCGACCCGTCACAGTAGGGTACAGAGTCAGAACCTCAGACAACGATTCCCTCAAAGGGTCCAAATCAAACGACTCAAACCACTTCTCCTCGTTCTTGTAGTAGTATATAACATGCAGTGTGTGTGAACCCATGGCACGGTCAAGCGCGGATAGCGCATGAGCCTTACCCTTACCCGAAGAACTAACGGGTCTGCTCGACACAGCCGTTAGTTTTGAGTTCACAGCTACCCTCGAGTTGGACATGTTTGTGCTTAGCACCGCCAACACCAGATTATGTGAGAACAGTGACACAGAGAAACAAACAAAAACAAAAACAATGTGTTATGGGTATGCTTTGCTTTGGTGAAAGTAGTTTATATTGGCATACTATATATGTGTGTGTGTGTATATACATATACATATATATATATATATATATATATATGTACACAGCCGTAAACATAAAAGAATGAAGCTAGACTGTTTTACTTATGCGTGGACAGTTGAGAATTAAAGAGGACGGTGATGGTTGGTGGTTTTATTAATGTCAACGACATAATTGTTTCTCAAATGTTCATAGCAACTACCGTAATGTCAAGCTTAATTATATTCAAATTTTTCATGTTTTTTTGGCTCACATGCTAATACTAGTACTAACTTTTTTTCCTGAATTGTACGTAAGAATATATTTTGGATTTAAGTTTTTAAAGAAGTAAAAAAGATAATATCTTAAATTAATGTTGGCAATATTATATTAATCAATAAAGAAAATATTAAGGACATTATTTGAAAAATTAAAAATAAAAAGGTTTTCCATGCGCTTGCATCATGATTTTGAATAACTGTATTTATTAATTTTTTAAAAATATCCTTAAAAGGCTTGTTTACTACTATATAGAAGATATACTAATTGTTAATAATTAATGATCGAGAACTCTATTTTATTAGATCGAAATGGATTAAAGATATTATAAGAGTTTTGGAATTAAAGAGAAAAGGAAATTATTTGAACCAAAACACATTTTCTTTACCGTTTTTTACAGCAACAAACTATGCCTTCTTTGCCTATCACTTGACAAAATTATTGTGTTTCAGTTCGGATGGGAGATGGGAGATGGGAGATGGGAGAAGGAGCTAGGACCTACTCCTCTGTCATGTATTGTGTTTCGGATTGTATAGCCGTTTTGGTTGGTTGTATTTATCTTTTTCTAAAACCTCTGGTGCATTTAATATATTGTTAATTGTTAATAAAAAAATTGACAAAATTATTTTACATTAATGACTAGATTTTTCTGCTTGTTCGACGAGCTATAGCTTTTTTTGGCTCTTTTACTTTTTAGTTCATCATTTATTCACAACTCTCAATTTCCTCTCGTTATCGGTGGACCTTCAAGACTTGTTTACGATAGGAGGGATTCAAAAGCTAATCCATGAAAGATGAAAAAAGAATTTCATCTTAAAAAATTTAGTACTAATATACTATAAGATATAATTATATTGAAATTGATGATATTGTCTCAAAAACATATTTAAGAACAGGAAAAATTACGGTTTTGAGATTTGAAGCATCTTCTTGAAAATAAGTTAGCCCCCATGTTCACACGTATGTAATCCTTGATTATTTTGTAGTGCTTTTATCACAAAATTTTATTTGACTTTAACTCTCCAGCACGAATAGCTAGACACTTAATTGACAGGACATACTCTGTTTAACCCATTTTGTAGAATACGCCAGACCTGTTTCGCTTTATTGAAGTCATCCAAATGTCTGAATCTTGAGTTTTGAGATCCTTTCCCAACCAATTCATCCAGTGGATCTTCTACACTTCTTTCATTGCCATCACCTGAAAAATTTCATCTCATAGCGCAGCGAATTTGGAACAAATTAACGCAAGTTGTTTTTAGGGATTCTTTTTTTCTTTTTTGGTACTGAAAATATGACGTCAATACAACTTCAACTGATTATATAAAATATTATGCTATATGATATCATATAGAGAGTACAAGTAAAAATAAATAAAAATATATTTAAGCCCAATTAAATTCAAAATGAAAAATATATGTATCAATTTTGTGATTCGAATCTCTTCGGAACCCGTTGAGCGACGATGTAATGGGTTCAGTTGCAACAAAAGTGATGTCAACATGAATGTGACGGCAAGAATATGGTGCCACCACAAGACCCTAACGGAAGAAGGGGTAGTTAGATACTGGAAAGATGGTTGATTTGGTGGAGAGTGTCTAGATTATAAAATTATAGATCATATATATATGCATCTAATATTTGGAAAAATGAACCACGATGAACCAGTGATTAAGTGGTCTATGTTAAAATTGGAGGATTAACTCAATCAAAAGTCAATGTTACGAAATATGGCAAATTGTATTTAAAGTCAACTTTTAAATCTATTGTCATTTAAATAAACTTTTTTAGAATAATGAAATATAATTTACGAATTCAAACTAACGCTCATATACATGATCTAATATAATAATATAATATACATCTCTTATATTAAAATTTAAAAACAAGTATTACTAGAGCACCTCTATGGAAGTGCTTATTGGGAGTGTTCTTATTAAGTACAAATTTGTCTTATGAAGTTTAGTTTAACTTGTAAAAATATTGGGAGTTTGTTCAAGTATCGGTGATATATTTTACTGTGGGTTCAATAGTGCCTTGTTTTTTTTTTTTAGCAAATGGGTTCAATAATGTACTTTTAATAAAATAGTTATTATAAAAAATATATAAATAAAAAGCTATTTACGAGACTTGCTTAGTAATTTTCAAAATAATTGATGGAGAGTTTGAGTAATATGCATAATGACTTAGTTCTATTTTCTTTTATTTTCTAACGACTTAATTTTGTCTTTATTTTGTTATTATATAAAACTAATAAATTTTTCAAAATTTCTATATTGAAAAGAAAAATTGCTTGAGTTATAACAAGTAAAAAAATTTAATTAGTGTTGAAGTGATCCACTTAAACAGCAAAAAAGATAAAGAGATACAAGCATACATTCTAAAAAAAAATGCTAGAATAAAGATGCCAAGTCTTGTTTACGTTGCTTAAGAATGTAAATTGAAAGATGCTATGTATTGTTTACGTTGCTACCAGAAGTAAAATGAAAGACACCGGATAGATTATTATTATTAATTATAATTATTTATCTTTTAGAAACGAATAATAAATATATAATAATACATTATACTTAATTTTTCGAATCATTAAATTCATCTTTTGTAAAAGATGTTAGTATAAGATTTGAAAAAATATCAAGAAAATGACAGCTTAATATTCTTAAACACAAAATTTTTGTGTAATATTCTTACACTTAAAAGATATTAGTAAGAAAATAAAAGAGAATTGAGTTATATATAATTTGATAAAAGTTAAAGGAGTATTACTCTAATTTATTTGATTTAAAATTTAATTTGTGTAATTTAGAAGAGAAAATAGAATTGTAGTCCTTAGTGACTTAGTTCCATTCCATGGTGGGAGTTGAGCTGAGTAGAGAGAAAGAAGATGGTTGCGCGCAGGTTTCAGGTGGTCCACGACGACTCTGACTTTGATCTCCATTACGACACAGACGACGGCTTCGAAGTGCGCCTCTCTCTCTCTCTCTCTCTCTCTATATATATATATATATATATATATATTTATATATATCCAATTCATTCATGCATTCTTCCACTATTGTTGCAGGTTTTTCAATTCCAGCTCTATTCCCTCACTTCCGTTCCACCTCATCAACAAAAGGTTCCAATTCCTTTCCTAAATTTTCATATACTTATTTCCTAAACTTTGATTCTCTTCTTAAATTTTGCATAGATTTTCGGAGCCGAACAAGATACTCCAGTGGTCAATGACTCTGATCTCGTCGCCATTTGTGACAAGCTACGGCTCGTCTCGGTGAACGACTCCGAACCCGAACCAAGCGCTGCCGATTTGTTGAAATCCGACGAGGAATTGGCCAGACTCTTGCAGGTTTCACCTAAGAATTTGTGTTCAGTGTAATCGATTTTGGAAATGGAGAGAGAATTTCTGTATATTTATAGTTTCAACTTTATTTTTATTTTCAACGTTGTTATATCTGTTAGGCAGAGGAGGAAGCGCTTATGTTGCAGCAGTATGTGGCGAGCGAAAATCCTCGAGAATTTGATCGTAGAGTACGGCCCTACGTTAGTCAAGTCCTCATGGTATTGACTTACAAACAATTTTATCTTTGTTTTGAGTGAGGAGAGCAAGATATTTGGCTCATGAAGTTGCATAGCATGTGAAGACGAGAATTAGTTTTACAGTGAACGGGCTACCTTGTTATCGTTATGAATATTATTATGTCACAATTGATTCTATCATTCCGTGTGTTGATTTGTTTTGATGTATTGCAGTATGAGGATGCAACGCGGCAGGAGGCTGCTCGGAAGTCCGTTCCTATGGAAGAGCTGGAGGAGAAAGCTTTGGTCTCTTTGGCCAAGGTAAGAGCATTTATATTTCTCTTTCAAGAGAACATCTTAATTCACAGGACAGATCTATTGTTTCATTTTAGAGGATGTTAATTTTGTGTTCAAGTATAACCAACTCGTTTACGGTAACTCTCTGTACGACTACTATGAAAATCCATTCAGCCTGGAATTGTCTTTTTCTTCATTTTGACAAGCATTTGTGTGGATTGAGATGCTGCTGCCATTTTATAAGCATATCCTTTGCTATTATGCTTTTATTGTTTTTGTAATCAGTAAGCCTGATAAATATTTTCCAGGAGGGGAACTTCAAGCCATCAAAAATAGAACAAGATCATGCTTTCCTGCTGCAGCTGCTTTTCTGGTTCAAACGATCCTTCAGGTTTAAACTGGTTATTATATTGTCTATTCTGCTTTTAATTATTGCCAAATGAAACAAACGTTTCAATGGTCAATAACTCCATAAGGACTGAATAGAGTAGATCATAGATCCCATGCTTCATAAAGTTGCTGGCGTATTTGTTATTAAACTCAAATATGATTCTTGCAATGTTTGTCACCATGAAAGAAATCAATTAACCTGCATATGTGTTCTCTTTTTTTCCAATTGCATCTTATTCTTTTCTTCTTTCTTTCTTGTTTTTGTCTAATAGATGGGTGAATTCACCATCTTGTGGTGATTGTGGCAATGAAACTGTAGGCCAGGGCATGGCTCCTCCACTTCCTTCCGAGACTCTTTATGGGGCTTCTAGGGTTGAACTCTATCGGTATGACCATCGAATGTATGCTTTAATGTAAAGTTACTCTGTTTTCCTTGTACTTAGATAACGAAAGTGGCTCTGCTGACTACCATAATTGATATTTATCTTAATTTTCTTGTGACATCATGCATTTGAACTAATTGTATACTTTCTTTAAGCTATAATTAATCAACTGATCTGTCAGCAACATATTTTTACTATAATCAGCTTAATAGTTTCTTTAAAGTTGAAAGTATCCTAGTTTTCTAGATCAACAAACTGTTTCCTGGTCTTCACAAGAAAATCCTATTTTATTATGAGTGGAATTATTCATCCATTACATATTACATATCTATTTACAGTTGGGCAATCTGTTGATAACAATCTAGTATTGTTATTGCTACTTGGATTCTGTCCTTTTGCTTATAAACCATTTTTGATGGTTTCTGCTTATGTTCACTTACTTTTTAGCTTCTATTTTTTGCCTGACTTTCATTTTTCCTGTTATTCACATTTATCTTTTCACAACCCAGCTGTACTGTTTGCTCCCAACTAACTCGCTTCCCTCGGTACAATGATCCAATGAAGGTATTCAACTCATGTCAAGTTGTTATAATTTATATTTGGCCAACTGCCAATCACATTTATGTTATATACTGAAACTCCCTTCTTGTTAAATTTGCAGCTTGTGGAAACAAGAGAGGGCCGCTGCGGGGAATGGGCCAATTGCTTTACGTTCTATTGTCGAGCTTTTGGCTATGAGTCACGTCTGGTTTGTAACTGGATGAAATTCAGTCTTTTCAATATGTTGGTTTTTCTTGGTTTTTATGCTGCAATTGGGTAGACAATGCATTAGTTTTCTGTATCATTAATTGCTAGGATGTATGGTGTAGACCTGGTTTTGAATCTTTGATTTGAACTTCTTATTTTGTAGCATGGCACATGATTTTTTTTTTTTTTTGATCAGCGTAGCATGGCACATGATGATTCTGAAATTACAAATGCAGTGCCAAATGTCTTGTGTCAAACATCTACATGACACAATCTTGTGTTTAACTGATTTAATTTTAGTTTTACTTGCATGAAATATGTGTCCAGTTCTCATATTCATAGGGGGAAAAAGTCATGCTTGATATTCTAAATTAAATTGTTATCTGTATGGAAAAGAATCAAAAGATAGCTGTGGTATAGACTTGTAAGTCTAAATTCAATTCTTGAATTTAGCTTGCATTCTTCTCAGGAACCCTTTGCCCTTTACAGTTGATTTATATGGAACGATTGGACCATTTTTCACCAACTAGGGAAAACGGGCACTAAGTATTGATGTCCTTACAGTTTTGCCAGTGAATTTTCAACCTAGGGTATAAATGTGCTTGTTTATCTTGTGAAGAATGGGTTTCCTGATTCTGAATTTGGTTGATCTCCAGATCTTGGACTTTACAGATCATGTTTGGACAGAGTGCTTCTCTCAATTCTTGGGAAGGTATAATTTATCTAAAAGTTGTTGGCTATCATAATCTGCCCTTAAAACTATCTCTGGTCAGATGTATTTGTTTCTGAAGACCTACGATCTTACAGATGGATGCATCTTGACCCATGTGAAGGAATCTATGACAGGCCATTATTATATGAAAAAGGGTATTATTCATTCGTGCAGTACTTCCACTTTACTGTATTCATTGCTATCATCCATCTAATTGATAGTGAGAAAATAGTTGTTCTTGTCCTCATTAGGAATTTACATCTTGCTTTCATGTTTCCTTATTTAAAATCTGTGGGATAGGTGGGGGAAAAAATTAAATTATGTAATAGCCATAGCAAAAGATGGAGTTTATGATGTCACCAAACGATACACAAGGAAGTGGCATGAGGTAGGTTTTACAATTTATGCTCTTTCTTTCACAAGCATGAGGATCCTGATTTGCTGATAATTTATGATGAATTTTTGTATCTTTTTCAAAATTGAGGTCCTATCTCGACGTACTATCATTACAGAGCCTTCTTTGTCATCTTTACTCTCTAATATAACAAAAGAAAGTCGAAGAGGCTTTGCATCTCAACTACTTTCAATCATTGAAGCCCGTGATATGGAGGAAAACAAAGAACTTGAGAGGAGTTTACATGCTGAAGATGACGAGTCACTCTCATTACCTGGGAGAAGAAGTGGGAATGAGGAATGGCGCAAATCCAGATTAGAAATGGGTTCTGATAAGCTAAGTTCCTCTGCTTGCCCAGTTCGTTTGTGCGTAGATGAGCACGTGACAAGGATTTATAATGCATTCCGTCCTATCCTTTATCAATTTGTTGGGGAAGAATTAACAAAGTCGGAAGCTGTTGAAGTACTCAGGATTACTAAAGGAATTCTTTTGGATCTTAGCAAGTCCCCCTATAAAACAAGAAGGACCTCCATTGACTCAGTTCTAGATAACCCAAAATTTCAGAAACTATTGCCATCTTTTGATGACTTACTTGGTGCTCTTTCGCTGGAGAAAAAGGCGAATACCGATGGGAGAGTTGAATTTTGTTTGGTTGGTGACCCTGTAGTTACTTCTTTAGCATTGCCTGTTGCGTTAGATGCTCTGGATGACATGATTTACAATCTTAACAAGTGTGAAAACTACGGGAAAGATATGTTTCTGTTGCCACTTTTAAAATTAAATAGAATACATTCCGGTTCAGCCATTGCAAGTTCAGAGGAGTTGCCTTTTGGGATTGTGAGTTTGTTTATAGCTGGCTATTTTATGTGTTTACCATACTTGTGCCTTATAGCACCCATAAAGTGGTCCCTGTTTTATAATTTCAGATAACATCAGCATTTGATGGCACTCGAATTTCTAAATGGGAAGAACCAAATGGAGCAAGAGGTATAGTTAACCAAATAAATAACTTACAACATCAGATTATGGTTCAAGCTTAAACATAGTTCTATAGAATTGATTAAGGTGTGGACAAACATGATTTCTACTCTCCCATTAGAAAAGAACAAGTTGCTATATATCACCTACCATATGGTTATACTTTATACTAATTGCCATTCTTAATAAATTGTATATAGTAATGAGATTGTATTGGGACTTTTTCTTTATTGTAACTCATAGTGGATGATTTTTATGCCAACTACATCAAACCAATCATTGTAAATCATATGTTGACTACTTGGCTTGGTATTTTTCTTTGCAAGTAATTTTCCCTAGTACCTCAATCTTCTCATTGTAAATAGATTGTAAACCAACCACTTACAATTTATAGTGTTAAGCTACTAATAGTCAAATGTTAGTAAATTGACTTCTAGTTAGTTTCTCTGCACTGTTATGTGATTCCTTGTTAAAATTCTCATTCTTAGGAGTTTTGCTTTGTTGGTTTTCTTTCTTAAAGACAGAGATTTAATATTAATGAAAAAGAATTCATAACTATGAAAAGTGTTAGGCACTGAAGCTATAGTCTAATTAAAAGAAATAAGGGTCAGAGAAGGGATGTGAAGGAGGAAGCAATGAAAAAATATTTAGTGTGCCCAAATTGACTAAGTGGACCCTAAGCATAACAGAATAGATGGACATCTGGCAGTGTATCAATGGAAAGGACACTGGAGGGAGAATGCAGAATGTTTTACTCGGGGGTTGTGAGAGGAGGACAATTTTGGGTAAAGTTGGTGGCCATTTGGCCTCGGAAGAGATTGACTGAATATTTGAATGCTGAATGAATATTTTCACACTTATTGCAATCTCTTGGTATGCTTTTCTTTTTTCTTTTCCATCTTTCTGTTACTGAATATTTGTTTTCCAGAGGATTTTCCTGTTATAAGGAGCTATGGTCCCTTTTTGTTGGATAAATAATATTTAGAGATTTTCATTCCCTATCAAAATGCTAGTGCCGGTTTAAATGCTAGTACCAAAAGTATAATTTCATTTGATTTCTCTGTCCACCCCATTCTAAAGGTGCAGACACTGCTGCTCTCTTGATGCTGATATAAAAAATTTGTTATATATCTGACTTCGTAGGTTGTTGGGTCGTGTATAGAACATTTGATAACAAGATGTTTGAGCTTGTAGCATATGAGTTGATGTCAGCCAATGATGCACCAGAAAGGGATCCAATGGACTGGTATGGACTTTGGGATGTACGCTGAAATACGCCTGATTCTTTACTTTGTTGCTATTATTATTATGGCTTAAATATGTTTTTGATCCTTGATATATTCCCGAATTTTGCGTTTGATTCCTGATAAATTTTTCTTTCGCATCTGTTCTCTGATATTTGAAAAGTTTTGTTTTAGATCTTTGTCGTCAGTTAAGTGATGACGTGTCTGTTAAATATTTGATAACGCGATTTGTGACGGCTCAAACCATCAATACTTGTTTCAAAATCAAATTTAAATCTTCTGACGGCGCCAAAAATAAATAAATCAAACACCCTTCGACACTTTATCCTCGTGCTGAGTCTTCAACTCCTTCAATTTCCTCAAACACCTCTCTTTCTCCTTAGAACCCAATTCAGCAACATTACCAACCTTAACCTTGACCTTCTCTCCACTCCTTGAAAGCTCCAAAAACAAGATAATCATCCCCAATCCTAGACACAACACTACCCTTCAACCCAGCAACCTCTCCAGATTGCTTTTCAGCTTCTGCAGCGCCGTGGCCTCCAGTGGAACGCGATGCCACGGCACGACACCATCACCATCGTCTTTGTTGTTTCCTTCTGGTTTTTTGTCAGCACGAACATTGAGACCATAGGAGATGTTGGATTCAGGTTGGAACCCGTTGGTGTGGAGTTCAAAGGCGAGGGATTCGGCGTCAGCAGCAGTGGGGAGGTGGAGATTCTTCATCTTCTTGAAGGTTTGCCATTGGTTTTGGATTGGGGGGATTAGGGTTTTGGCGGCGGAAGCAGGAGCGGGTTTGGGATTCGAGTGGGATTTCGGTGAAGGAACAAAGAAGGAGAGCTTCATGGTTTTGGTTCTTCTTTCACGAATCGAGAAGAAGAAACATAGAAACGATGAAGAATATGACAACTATACGACTCTCACTCTCTTTGGCAGATCTTGAACTTCTCAAATCAGGATAAAAAAAAAAACCATTTCTCAAATCAGGACCTTCTCAATGTTTGTTTTTTTATTTTTTATTTTTTACTTTAATTGATTCTGACAGTTTTTAACTACCAAAAATTTAAATTTGATTTTGAAACAAATATTGGCAGTTTTTTGAGCCACCTCAAATCGTGTTATCAAATATTTAATGGATACGTCATCACTTAATTAATGGCAGAGATCAAATATCATGGAGCAGATGCAAAGGAAAAATTTATCAGGGATCAAAGACAAAATTTGGATATATATATATATATATATATATATATATATATATATATATATCAGGAATCAAAAACATATTTAAGTCTATTATTATTAATTATTCAATGACTAGTTGAGTTACTCTGCCTTACCTTATAGTGTTCTCTAATCCTAATAAGCTTAATTGCTCCAACTTAAAGTAATGTAACCACTTTCTCCGGATTTGATTAACCATGAAAATTTAGTCTAAATTTAATTTGCAGTCAATTTAAAACTTACTTGATTGTAGTAACTTTATTTTACCTTTCAAAAAGGATTTCAAATGTTTTTTAAACATAAATTTGTTTTTTGGTAGTATAAAACTTATGCTATCTTCTTATCCTAATCAAATCCTAAAAATAACATGGAAGCCAACCCAAGCAAATTGTGTGATATGTGTGTGTGCCCTGCTTTTGCTCTGTCTGTCGGCTACCATATGCATATGTTGTTAAAGTCTCCTTTTTTTCCCCCTGGTTAACCATTATGTCCATTGACTAGCTCGATTTTCTTAAAAATGTTTTGGTAATCTTTACTTTGCTTCGTAATGAGTTGTCATGCATAAGCTTCAGTTAGTAAAGCAAGTGCTGTGTATTCATGATCTTGCGGGTATGTTACATTCCCAGGATTCTTGAAGGGAGCAGTGATGATGGGATCAGCTGGCAAGTTTTGGACAAGCAAACCTCTCAGTTCTTTGAAGACCGTTTCCAGCGTAGAACATACATAATCAATTCTGCAAATTTTCCATGTAATGTTTTCAGGTAATTTACCTTAACACGGTGAAGAAATTTTAGCAAAAAATTTGGGAGTGGTGATGATATTTTATCCAGGTGAATCTATTCCTTAAACACTTTTTTATTAAAACAATTATGATATTTTGATAAAGAATGCATATGCTTATATTTTAAACCCATTACAAATAGCTATTCTTTAAGAGTTTTGAAACATTTGGACAAATGAATATGTTTTTATGTATAAAAGTTAAACTTTAAAGACTTTTATTTCAGATATTCTTATTGTTTTATTTATAATTTGATTTTTCTGATTTGTCAGTCTATTTATGTTGGGCTCACAAAATTAGAAAATAATTGTTAACTTTGTCATGTTTTTACACTTTGTCCGTTTGTCGAAACCATATAGCTTCACAAGGCTAAATTGATTAATTTCATTTCTATCAATTTTTTTTTTTTTAATAAACATGAAACGACCTTCAGATATTAAAAGGAAATCACAAATTAGGTACTTATATCGTCAAAATTACATATACCTAATTGAATCCTAATGAATATGTGAGATGACGATTAAGACTAGAAAGGCACATTTATTGATTGCATTTACGTGGGTTGATACATGGTCTAGATTGTGTGATTTATGATTGTTTCTTAATTAAATTATGTCAATGCAGGTTTAGGTTTCTGGCAGTCAGAGATATTCAGTCTAATTCCCGGCTGCAAATCGGTAGCATTGACCTCTATGCGAAATCTATTGGTAAATTGCGAGCATAATTGAGCAAATTCCTGTATGTCTTATTAATATAAGAATAAGAAAATGAAGATTAAATTTGTCTATGCCATCACGGTGGATGAAATGAGGAGGCAAACCAAAACTTCCTTGGCTTGGGTGTTTAGTTAAACGCCATACATAACAGTAATATTATTTATAGCGGTCAATGTTTTATTTAAAAAAGGCTGTGACCACTTTGATTTTTTAAATTATTTTATTGGCTTGCCTTATAACGCTAGTGGTTTTACTTAGTTTTATGGCAGTCTATGGTAACTTGTGGGAATGATTAAGTTCAATTGGTATGAAATGTCTTCTTTGAAGCATTTGCATTTTGCGGGGTGGGTAGTGTTCTATGGATTTATTTTTCCTGCACGTTTAAACGTTTATATGAGAACGAATTTGATTGATTTTTGTTGATTATCGCTAATGCCTATCATAGTACCTACTCTAGAATGGGATGGTTCATAACCCATGTAACTTACGTTCATATTTGAGCAATAGTTTCCTAAACATATATGCGCCCACTCTGTGGAAAATGGAGATTTCTGGGACCGATTTTGTTCTGCGTGTACTGGGGATTTACCCGTATCAGAAAATTTCAGGAACAATAATACAGTAAATTGGGCTAAAAGTGTGTACAAGTTCAAGAACTCAACGACTTGTACAGGTAAAAGGAATATAAGGCAAAAGCCTATTACCCGCACCTTTCTGCAGATGCAAGCTATCATATCTGTAACCCTGTTAACTAGGATAACACACATATATACTAAGTGAGAGGGAGACCAATCTTAATTTTAATTATAAGGTAAACAAATTATAAGATTCTTTCAAAATTTGAAAAGCCATTGCCCGGACCCAATATTACAAAATATATATGCAGCCATGCCCTAAATTATTTGCAGTCCACCCAACCAAATGAGCATTTTGAACGTACTCGAACAAGCAGTTCTTGGGCTGCGTTTGCTTTATCAACAACAAACTCAAAATCACATCGGTCCCCTTCTTGAATATTGTAACTACACCGGAAATCATTCCATCCACATCCTAAAAAATGACGATTATTCTTTGTGGAAATGATCGACGCCGGCCATAATTTGCCATTTTCATCTCTCAGACTTATCTTCGACGTTAGCTTGATATGCGTTTTCCTCAGCACACTTCTAGGAAGTTCCTGCACCCACCAACACCAATTAAATAATAATTCAATCTAACTCACCAAACTATTTTATAACAGAAACCAAATTGAGCCGAAAACTTATTTGAGCAAATTAAACTTGTTTGATAAATCAGATTATTTTAGCAACATGTATTTTAGTAGTTTTTCTTTTCATTTTATTCTCGCCATCTTAATTCTTTCTTTTAAGTCATTTTATATATTAGTTAGTTTAACGCCTAATTTAACTAATTAGATAACTTTTAACCTACAGTCAGTTTTTCTGCTAGTTACATCAAACACACACTAAATGTTATTTGTGTGACATTCTTATAATATATTTTACACCATCTCCATAAATAATTGAAAAGTAATTTCTTTACATAAAATGCACTATTCTGAACAATACAATTCAGTGCCAATTACTCAAACAAACACATACATTTAAATCAGACCTAAGTAACTACCTAAATTGTATAGTACATGTAAGAGTAAACTAACTAACCACTTTTTTCAGTCTCCAGGGAGCATTAAAATATATCTGAAAATGATGAGAATTCTGCAATGTAACACACTTTGTTGGATCAGGTTTCTTCTCATTGTGGTCATCATTTTCTTCATAAACTCTTTTTGATTTGAACCGAGCTCCTTCGGATGGACGTGGACCTATATATATACGCAGAAAGTACGTAGAGTTGCGTTTAGCTTTATGATATATAATAATAATGAGATTATGCAATACAAATAAATTAACACTTAAACAACTGACTTTCTAACACTGATTCCTCATTTGCTTTGAGACTTGGTGGTGACTGTTTCCGTTTACGACCGCACTGGATTTCTTTTCTACAACGCTGATCAGAATCTTCATCCAAAATCACAGTGGGTTCAATTTTTGTACTACTTGCAGGTGCAGCTACTTTCCTGCACCCGGTTTTCGAAAATATCTTCACATTAAACGTAGAACTGCCATCATACTGAAAAACCAAGAAGTCCCCATCTTCTAAAACTTTCTCCTTGGCAAATTGCTGCCACCCATCTTTAAAAACCAAGCAACCCTCGATTTTTTCCAAGTAAACATCCCAAGATTTTCTATCGTGATCTACAAGAGTGGCCTTCAATGGTAAGACTCCATTGAAGAACTTGGTGAAAGATGTTGGTATTTGCTGAAACAAGAACAAGTCCCCGGTGAGTATCATCACCGTCAATCTATGATCATGGATACGTATACGGGATATGCGATTTTCCAAAAAATCGAGAACACGGGTACGTTGATACAATTTTTTAAAAAATATGTATATATAAATAATAGTACTTAATTAATACAAACATGACTACATTTTTTAAATGATAAAAGAAATGTAAATAAGCATAATTTATAACATAAAAAGAGATTAAAGACACTACCACTGATCACAATACAACAAATTGTCTAAGTTGTATGGAGAGTGCTTATATAGATTTCTTAGAATTATTTATTCAATTTTTTTGTGATATTTACATTGTTATGTTATTCATAAGAACTCTAACAAAATTTTGTTCTAATGTAAAAAATTATAAGAAATTCCAAAAAAATCTCCTTGATTGGTGATGTTTGAAAAATAAGAAACTCTAGAAAGAGTTTCTTATATTAGAAATCTAAATTTTTTGTGAAAAAACTCTGATATCACCTAGATACTCTCTCATGCATAATTTATTATAAGAAATAATTTCTTATTCATAGAAATCCACTAAACACCTCCCATTAAAGATGCTATGATGGACAATAAACTAAAAGCTTAATGATTGGAAGACTTATCGGTTATAGTGTGTCAATCTTATAGGTTTTATGTGTTATCAAAGGAGTTGTGAATGAGAAAAAATATTCCAAAAAAAAATTAATGAAAAACCTAATTTTTTTAAAAAGATAATATTTTTAGTTATTAAACTTAGGTATGGATCCAATAGGTACCCAAATTAAGTATTATTTATAAAAAACAAATTGGAACCATGCATGATTTTAGGAATAGCCATGTTTCTTAACCGTCAATTATACACCATTGACATTTGCTAAGCATAAAATATATTTTAAATGTTGTTTTCACTTTTCATGATTCTTTGACACTAAAGAAAGACTCTTTTTTTCATATACAATTATGTAGGGGGATTTAAGCTTACGACAGGATGCAAACTATCCAAACCCTCCAACACTATGGCAACCCTACTGGATACGCTAGAGAAAGACGGAATGAAATAAATAACAAAGGACGGTGCAAGAAATAAAAGCAAGAGAAGGAAATGAGAGTATACCAACTGGGTAGAACCTCTCCTGAGCAGGAAAACTTTGAAGAATTCTCTTAGGCTTTGTTTGGGAGTTAGGAGGGGAAGGAAAAGAAAGAGATTCAAGGGGAAGGGAGGGGAAGGAAAGGGAGGAAAATGAGGGAAGTTCCATTCTCCTTGTTTGGGAGTTAAAAATATATTAAGAGAGGGAATAGAGAGTTAATAAGAAATTTTTATAATTTTTTTCTTATTTAAAAAATTAATACATTCTATATTTTACACTGACTAAGGTAGGATAATAATTTTATTAAC
>PYAF01000459.1:1000037-1021690 GCA_007407185.1 Glycine tomentella | reverse complement strand
GGAAGTTCCATTCTCCTTGTTTGGGAGTTAAAAATATATTAAGAGAGGGAATAGAGAGTTAATAAGAAATTTTTATAATTTTTTTCTTATTTAAAAAATTAATACATTCTATATTTTACACTGACTAAGGTAGGATAATAATTTTATTAACACTGCTGGTATAAGATAATAATTTTAGTTACTTTTCCTTCTAAAAACCTCCCAAATAGGGGGGATTATAATTTCTAAGCATTGGAGGGTTTTGGAGGAGTTTCAAAAATCCCCAAATCCTTTCCCTCAAAAATTATAACTCACAAACAAAGAGATTACTCCAGCTAAACCCTTCCTTTCCCTCCCCTTCCCTCTAAAACCCCTCTCCCAAACAAACCCTTAGGGTTTTATCTCCATAACTGGGCAGTGCGCTCTCCATGTGTGATATGTGTGATGTGACTTGCGAGAGTGGCGCCGCAAGAAGCAACTGCGTCAAATATTTATTAACATAAACACATTGATAAACACTATATATAATAACCTTGCTTTTTTTTAGAAGATTGCGTTACGGTTTAGATAAGCTATCCAGAACATTTGTGATTACTTCAAATATATATAAAGATTTTAAAATATTTTATGATATTAAATATTATTGGATCAAAAAGATAATAAAAGCTCAATAAAATATAAAAATTAAATAAATGTAAGATAAGAGTATGATAAATTTCTATATTATATAATAATTTGTGTACTTTGTTTAATTTTTTTCCATGTGTACGTACTAAATAATCATTTAGATATATCTTATTTGATTTGGATTATATAGTTTCATGATATGATAACGCACATACTAAATTAATAGTCAATATTTTACTGTTTATTTTGACTATTAATTTATTAAAATATGTTTCCTTAACTGTATTCTATTATTATAATACAATATAAGAATAGCATGATTATATAGTTTATAAAATAATGATATAGCTCAGCCAAAAAAAAAATAATGATATAGTAACATGGAATATGTAATTTTTTTATAGCTAATATTTTAATTTATACCGTGTACAATATAGATATATAAGCTACATTAAAAAAAAAAGTAAATATACTTTTGATTTTTTATCTATTTAAAATATTTATTTTAATTTTTAATTAATCTTTTAAGACATTCATTATCATCTTTTATTTTTAAAATTTGGGTCAATATTATCTTTTCAAAATAATTATTATTTTCAATTTTGAATTTTTTTCTACTAATTCAAGACATAAAATATTAGATTCATTTAGATAAAAAATTATAAACTTAACTAATGTTAAAAAAATCATAAACTTAATATAAATTATGTAAAAAATCGAATACCACCAACAATACTTTTGAAAAAACAATGTTAGGGCGTGACTTTTTAGTTTTTATGAAATGTTAACCAGTAGTCACGCTACCTACAGCATTGATTAAAGAATTATTGAAAAAAAAATATTGGATAAGTAATTTTTTGATGTTTTCCTATCAGCTTTCTAAATTACAATTTTTTTCTTATTTTCTAAAATTTGTGATTTTAATCCCCTTATTTTTTTAATTAAGACATTTTATTTTCATTTTACAAAGTTCATGATTTTAATTCTCAAATTTTTAATTGAGATATTTCGTTTAAAATATTTATAATTTTAATTTTTTGTTTAATTTCAAACATTAATTTATATATTTTATAAACATTGACTAAGATGTACTTATTTATTATTTACATGACAAATATTTTTTTGAAAAATATTCATAAAAATTAATTTATTAAAAAAATAATTAAAAATATATAATCAAACCTGAAATTGATAAATAAAGATTAAAATTATAGGTTTCTTAAAGGTGAGAAACTATATATTTTCATTAAAAAATAAGATACTAAAATTATGAATTTTAAAAAATAAGGAGACAAAAATACATTTTAACCTTAAATTTTTTTATCTTTTAGTTACTTAATGGATATTTTTTATTAATAACAAAGAATGAACAATTAATGGAGGGGTTTTAAAAAAAAAAAAAAATTGGTTCTTGTTTAAGGATAAGAGGAGAAAAGAAAGAAAAAGAAGTAGGTAATGAACGAGGAGGATGATGGAAAAGGAATGTCGACCCAACTTTGTGTAGAAAGCAAAGAAAAGGAAGGCAAGGAGAAACAAAAATAGAAGAGATAAAGTAATAAAAAAGAGAGATAGAAAACTAAAAAACAAGGCCCACTCTTCTCTTAGCATCACAAACCATAATCATCAATGGCTTCCTTATCCCTCTCCTCTCCCCCATCTCTCTCATCTGCACACCACAACGCCTCCACGCGCCTTATCCTACGCACCCCTAACTCCCTTAAACTGCGCACTCGACCCCACTCCCTCCCCGCCATCCGCGCTATCACCCTCACCCAGGACGACCTCAAGAGACTCGCCGCCGACAAGGCCGTGGAGTCCGTCAAGAGCGGCATGGTCCTCGGCCTCGGCACCGGCTCCACCGCCGCCTTCGTCGTCGCCAAGCTCGGCGCCCTCCTCGCCTCCGGCCAACTCACCGACATCGTCGGCGTCCCCACCTCCAAGCGCACGGAGGAGCAGGCCCGCTCCCTCGGCATCCCCCTCTCCGTCCTCGACGACAACCCCCGCCTCGATCTCGCCATCGACGGCGCCGACGAGGTCGATCCCGACCTCAACCTCGTCAAAGGCCGCGGCGGCGCCCTCCTCCGCGAGAAGATGGTCGAGGCCGCCTCCGACAAGTTCGTCGTGGTCGTCGACGACACCAAGCTCGTGGACGGCCTCGGCGGAAGCGGCCTCGCCATGCCGGTGGAGGTGGTCCAGTTCTGCTGGAAGTACAATCTGGATCGGCTTCAGGAGCTTTTCAAGGAAGAAGGTGTGGAAGCGAAATTGAGATTGGAGGAGAGTGGGAAACCCTACGTCACCGATAATTCCAATTACATCGTCGATTTGTACTTCAAGACTCCAATTAGGGATGCATTGGCCGCAGGCGCTGAAATTTCCGCTCTCGAAGGCGTCGTCGAGCATGGCTTGTTCCTCAACATGGCCACTTCTGTCATCATCGCTGCCAAATCTGGCGTTGAAGTCAAGGCCAAGTGAGACTCAGACGTAATTCGTAATTTCGGGTTTTTTTTTCTTCTTTCTTCTTCTCATTCTTGTTCGTGTATTATTTTGTTTTCAGAGGAATAATAATAATAATTATTGCGTTATTTGGATTTTGCAATTTCTATGGTCTATATCTATACAGCTTATGATATACTACATTATGCACAATACACTATTGTCAATACTCATCTTCGCCAGTGAGTGATTTGTAAATGTTAGCTTATTGTACGAGTAATGAAACTTTTTTTTACACAAAAACATGGATGGAGAAAAAAATTAAGCCAATTTAACTTCTTTTTCTGCTTTCTAAGTATTAATATTTTATGAGCATAAGGACTGTGTCGATGTAATTTAGTTCAAAGCTTGAAATCAATCGAGGTTGCAACTCCAATCTCGCATTGACCTAAGCAATCCATCAAATGTCCAAAACAAATTCTATTTCATCACTATTCATATTTTCGCACTGTTGTGTTGTTTATACTTGTGTCCTGATAAAATTTGTGTAAAGTTAAAAATATAGGAGTTATATACTACTATGTGCCAAGATTAAAAAAAAAAAAAAAATGTTTGAAGTTGAAAAATATCTAATTGTGGCTGCTGGGATTCGAGCCCAGGTCTCCACGGCCACAACGTGGAATTCTCACCACTAAACTACAGCCACATTTTGATAAGTAATAAGAAGAGTATATTTCTTTTCTATTGCTTACAGTCACAGAGATATTGAGCAGCAATTGGGTTGCAGATGCATTATGTGTGTTCTGTTCTCGTTTCAGGCACCATCCATACAATACACCCAATATCAAGCTATAAAATTTCATTCATTTCCAAAAAAAAAAGAAAGAAATAGTTAGAACAAAAATCTGTGCAATCAAAGCTCTCATTATAATGAGCATAAGAGCAGTATAATCATTTATCATGATGTCAAAGCGTCGAATCGAATTGACTCAATAATATTTTTATTTGATCCGATCAATTTTAATTCATTCAATTTGAATTAAATTTGTCCTTGTTTAAATATGTTGTTTGATCCCAAAAAATCTAATGAGATTGGGTCATCGAATTTATTATTAAAATAATAATAAAAATGATTTTTTTAAAATAGAAATGTGATTCTAATAATATGTAATTTAATGCATTTTAAGTCAAAATTATTTTTTAACTATTAGTCTAATATAAAACATGTTTTTTTGTGTTAAAAATTAAATCATATCGTATATTATATTTATAGTAATTCATTTAGTACATTCCTCTTAAGTAAGGAATAGGATTTAAGCATTGCATATTATTTTTGCGTAATTTACTCATATTGACGTAAATTTGTTCGATTACATATATTTTGAATACTGATCCAAACACACACTTACCCCATGATAGACTTGACTGATCTTAGATCAAGTCCTTATCAAAAGAACTGCATATACAAATACATAAACTTTTGCTTAACTTGTTTTTTATTTAATTTACTTGGATCTAAGATCGGCTTAAGAGTTTTTTAAGCCCGTCCTGAGCCTAAAATTGTCCGAAGAGTCTAAAATGGTTCGTGATTTTTTATGTGTATTTAAAATAATTAATTAAGAATAATCTTTTTTAAAAAGTTATTATAAATTAATCATAAGTTGCAAAAAAATTCTTATCTTATAAAAATTATTTGCATTTTTTTTTTAAAAAAAAAACATAATCTAAATTTTAAACACGTACGAGTAGTAGTATCAACATTTTTTCCCTTCCTCAACTTGTTTCGTTAAAAAATGAAAAGTAAGCCGCCAAGGACTACTTTTATTATTATTATTATTATTATTATTATTATTATTATTTTAAGAACAAATTTCTTACATATATTCTCGCTGTCAAGTTTCATAATTAAATGATAACACGTAAATATTTATTCAAAATTCTGCAACACATATTTAATGAAAACTGTATATTATGGAAAAGGACATCCACATGTTGAATGTTTAACTGGATGACAAAGATATAAAAAATAACTCGATCTATTTTATTTTTTTATTGATATGGATGTCAGAATTAGTCGAGAAAGAGGATACAGAGAACCGGAAAAAAAAAAAAAATCGAAAAGGAAAGGTACAACAGCATACTAATTAGATAACAAATCGAGTGCGTTATTTTTCACTCTTTTTCTCATGTCTTTCTTTTCTTCATCCAAGTTGTATTATTAACTAAATATTAACTGTAGCTCTTATAGTCAGTTGAAGTGAAAGGCTCTTGAAGTCTTCTAATTTTGGAGTAGCTAACCCAAAAGAGTACAACAGCATAGGGATGAATTCAAAGTCAACACACGTACATAATGCGTGTTTGGGGGAGTAGTGCATTGTACAAAAAAAATTTAGTGGAACACGTTCAAAGCAAAAGAACAAATATATGCTTTTATTTTTTAATGCTGACACCATTATTTTGATAAAAATTGGTTCTCATTGTTTTCCAAACACGCTATTAAGTAATTTGTGTTAATTTATTTATCTTCAACATCAACTTCTGATGGTTGATCCCCTTTCTCAAATTTATCATTTATCACGGATTGGAGAAGTTATTATATGTTTTAAGACCACCATGCATGTATGATTCTGGTCACTCTTTGAATGATACATTGCTGAAATTTTTAATTTACAAAGAGTTAATAAAATTTGATTATATGTGAGAGAAATTCTATTAAAATATAATGGTCCAAACCATACAATAATTTCTCCATGGATAGACATTGATAAAATAAAAATTACTATCATATTAGTTGTTTTTCCTAAGATCTTTGTAGCCTTGACACTTACGTGCAAGCCATTCATGGCCCTTGAATCCCGGATTAAGCCTCAAAGGAGCAAAAAAAATGTTATAAAACCAGTGACGTTTCTACCTTCTTATTTCTATAGAGAGGCACTGTCATTGAATATATTAATGTACTCCGCTAATCAGCTAGTTGATCCTGATTAAAAAAAAAGATTTTTTTTTTTTTTAATTTTCACTGCATGGTCCCCTAAATATTACTGAAGTCAGACAAATTTACAGCTCTTGACGATCAGGCTGAGGCAATGTTGAATCATATTTGGGAAGCTCCACCAGCTTTAACAGAGAAAATTTTGCCGGCCAAATCCAGCAAGGACTAGTTAAATAGAAGCAAGCACAAGCACCCAAAACAGACAGAGTTATGGTAAACAAGTAGAACAGTAGAAGAATGCAAGGTATATAATCCACGTGTGTGAAGTGAGATGAGATTGAAACTAATATAAGATGTGTTTGAGGAAATTTCTTTAGAAACATTTATAAAAAAAGAAAATAAGAAAAAAAAGATAAAATAAATTTTTCTATAAATAAAAATAAATTCTTAATTAGTTAACATTTAAAACTTCTTCGGTATAATTTTTTTAAAAGATGAGAAGTTCATCACATTTTTTATTTTTATTTTTTTCTTTTAAAATTACTTTTAGAGAAATTTACATAAACAGATTCATATTGTGGTGTTTTGAAGAAAACAAGAAATGGGGAAGGCCAGCAAATGGATCAGAAACATCCTTCTAGGGAAAAAAAAGAAGATAAAATAAAGACGATCGATGAATTCTGTAGCGAGGATAAGAGTGGCAACAAAGGGAGTCTGATTGTGAAGCGCTGATGGAGCTTGGGAAAACTAACAGTAACAGGAGGAAGATTAATAACAAGCAAGGTAGTAGGACATAAATTTTCCAGATCATTTGACTCAGGTGACTCTTCAAAACTTCAAATACAAGCCTTGTTGGAAACCAAGACTCCAAGGCTCTTCCAAAACCACTAGCAAAGCCTTCTAAAGATAAAAACAAAGCCGCTACAAAGATTCAGGCTAGCTTTCGCTCGTATTTGGTATGATTTTTTTTTTTTCAAATACTTGATGGCTTCTCAAAATGTTGTATCCTTACATTTAAATAGTCCTGGCCTGAAAACATTTGGAGCGCTACATGTAAATTTTCAGGGAAGGAGAGCATTGCATGCTTTAAGGGGATTAGTCAAGTTACAGGCACTAGTGAGGGGTCACCTTGTAAGGAAACACACAACTGCTACACTGCATGGAATGCATGCGTTGATGGCCATCCAAGTTAGAGCCCGAATTCACAGAGTTCAGATGGCAGAGGAAGCAAACCTCCCCGGACAACAACCGCCTCCGCAACATAGACAAGTTCCATACTTCACAGATCTCATAACAGAAGAAAATAAAGTGAGATTCAGACTCTCCAAAATATCTCTATTTTATCATCTGAAGATTGACGTAATATGCTTATTCAATATTCAATTTAGAATTAGTAAATCCTATTGAAATTTTGGTTAATTTTCAGTTATCCTGCATTCTTGATGATGCCTATAATATGGCTATTGTGTATAGGATTCAAATGATATGAGTATGGAAGAAATGTTGGGAGGTTTTGAAAAGCAGAAGTGGCCCACTAGATGGTTCATATGTTAAGGGCAGAGAGCGTGATTCCATGACATACTATTCCAAGCATGTGCCGGTTGTTTCTAAACGAGAAAACCAACACAAGAAAACTCTAATCATAGAACCAACCAGCCTAGGAAACTACCCATCCATGTCTGAATTTAACCCAACGACAATTGCCTTGTCAACTTCTCAGCGCCATTCAGTGCCTCACCGCCAATCACTGTCACCAAATTACATGAACAAGACAGAATCTTCGAGGGCTAAAGCAAGGTCGCAGAGTAGTGAACCAAGACAACGACCAATACGGGGAACGAGGCACAAAGGCAAGTCTGTGGAATCACCTTTGAATGGTCCAAAGCAAAAGCTGTTCTCAAACTCGTTACGCTTCGATCATGGAAGCATGGACCATTGGGTTATCAATTTTCATGGGTCAACGAACGACAGCAGGCGAAATTCCTTTGGCAGCAGCTCGATTACTACTGATTCCTATTATTGAGTTCTCCTTATGGGTTACAGAACAAGCTAGTAATTCAATTTTGAACCTAATGATTAAGTCATGTATTACTATAAAATGCCTACCCTTCTGAGTTTGGGCTTCGCAATTGCATCACCCATCTACCTGTACTTCGCAGCAAAACCGTGGTGCATGGTGGGATGCTAGATCGATAATCATTTATTAAAGGTTAAAACTTAGTACAAAATTAGAGTTTTACTCTGGCAACTTATGCTCATCTTTAATAAAAACATTTATTTTATGGATTACCAAGGTAAAACTCTAATTCTTATTAGATAGCAACATTACATCGGTGTTTTATAAAAATATATCATTTAAGTTAATTACCCTGGTCAGATAAGTAATGTTATCAAGTCAGTGAAAAGATCTATCGTCTTTCTCATTCATCAGATTTAAAGTGAGTTATATCATTGTTCAGTAAAGAGGTGGGTAAATAGAAAAACGTTGTTACCTATAAAAATCAGCTGTCTAAATGTAAGTGTGAGAAGAAACACCGAATTCTACAAACATGACTATATGAGATATTACAGCAGTTTAGGTGGATTGTTCCCGGCTGAAAAAGTGTTCTCTTTTAAACTCTTGCTCAACCAAATGGCAGTTTCCCTCGGGGAAGCTTTCCCTGGCCCAAACGGTTTTAATAAAACTCCTAGTTCTCCATACCTTTCCTGCTGTAGTAATCTTGCACTAAATTCAAGCAAACCTTCTAAGGCCTCAGCCCTTTGTCGGAATGACGATGTATCAAACTGTCCGCGGCGAAAGTCTGAAGAGTTGTGGCTTGATGCTCCAGCAGTTGCATTTTGATCAGATGAGCCACTTTTATCCTCATCATTTGTCTTGAACATGCTGCGCTTGATTCCCTGCCAACCATCCGTACATCCTGGCCTAACATAGGATGTGTCACATACCTTGATTGTGCATTTGTCTATCAAAGTTGAATCATTGCCACAAAGAGGAGAGCCTGAGGAACCCTGTGCCGAGTTTCGTGAAGATCTATTGATGGGAAACAATTGATCTTCATATGACGCTAATGGGAATTCTGCTATCCTATCAATACGGGGAGAGTTAACTGAAATATTTGGTGAATTTACATGGTCAAGTAAACCAATACTGGGCCTGCGAGGAGGCTGCTGTATGGCACAACTCCTTGGGAACGGCAATGATGCTCTGCGAGTTGTATGGACAGGTTCTTTCGTATTGTGTGAAACAGGAAGCTGCAACCATGGACTTCAGAAAGTCAAGACATAAAAAATTCTTAATTGAATAATACCATTACACGTGCAAGAGTTGTAAAGAAACCCACTCAACAGAGGTCACATGCTTAAGTTTTTTCATGATATTCCATGTGGCAAACATTAAAAATTGATTGATTCCGGCTTGGCTTACCGTCTTATTATTCTTTGAGGATACCATTAATTTCTTGGGAGTGGCAGAAGCTTTTGATGCAGCTAATCTAGGAGTCTTGGCATTACTAGAAGTTCTAGAAACAACCGGCTTATGGAGTGACTTCACATCGGGGTTGTCTCCAACAGAAAGTTCAGCAAATCTTTGATTTAAATTATCAGGAGTACAATCAATCTCTAGCGTAGAGCATAGAGAATCTAGCTCTGCTCCTGATACACTAGGATTTAAAGTCCGATCATAGCTAAAAGAATGCCACTTATTCCTAGAGAGGGAAACATGATCATCTTCAGACTTCAAAAATCTAGTTTTCTTCATGTAGTTGGATTCTGGCCAATGACCTGGCAATGTACTTCGCCTGGGGCTATTGATTTTGAGATGGACCTTAAGAACATAAGGCTGAAGATGATGGTGCCCAAGTAGCTCAGCAGCCTTCATCGGAAGTACATGAAAGAAATAAGCAAGAAAGCATGGTTACAGAAGACCGCTTCACACAACTAATGTCATTTTATAATATGTCTCCAAACTCACAAGGCATCGTTTAAAAGTCAGATCGGTCACTGAATAGACAAAGATACTACCTAGTTCATGGTTCATTGGTATAAGTCTAACTCTAATTAAATATATATTTATAATATTTAAAACATATTATATAACAAATAAATATAAAATTATGAGAAACCAAGTAAACAAACAAAATTTAAATTAGCATAAAATGATCAAATCACGTCCTACAAAAAAAAATAGTAATAACCATCTCTATGTTTTACCTCATGTGAGACTAAATAATACTACCTTTGGTCCTATATATAAACAACAAATAGTATTTTTCTTTGGTCCTAATTATAAGCAATAATGGCCTGATTTCAAACTTATTCAGAGTTAAATGTCTTCTATACCCTTAATTTATTACTAACTCTATTTACTAGACATCCACTCATTGGACTATGAGTATTAACATTAAATGAGACCACTACTTACAACACTTAAACTTAAGGACACTTTTGGAATAAAATTTAAATTTATGGTAATATTAAATGTGACCACCATTTTCCATGATCTTGATGATTTGTATTATGTTGCTTATATATAGAACCGGAGGTAGTAACAATCTATATATGGACTTCATGATTGAGGTATTATTTTGCTGAAAACATAATTTTTTAATTAAAAATATTTTTAAAATACAAAAAAAAAAAAATGTTTACGCTGGTTTTAGATCAAGTTGACTAGTTCTGTGGCCATTTGGTCTTCTAGGTTGAATGAACAGGGCACCTGACCAGTTTTTTCCTAATTTCTGTCACTCAGTAAATCTATCCAAACAAATTAAACCTGATTCTCATAATGTAGAATTACTTATTACAAAGTTTATTAAATTTCAGCTGACTTATTTAAAATGCTAGAAACGTTTAAGCACTTCTTTACTCATCAAGATACCTATCTGCCCATGTAAGTGACAAATTTATTATTGATTTAATGAAGAAATTAGAATTATTCTTTTGCAAAATGGAAGATATGTTCACATGAATGGAGAATAGGTAAAATTCTAGTTAATATATAAAATAAAATTCTCATTAATGTTTAATGTAGAAATCCATCATCAACCCAACCCATCTCCAAAATGATACACGGTACTAGATGCTGCAGCATTAAATTGCATAGAATTATTCCAGGTCAGAAGAGAATTTTTATACATACACTAGGTCTAAGCTCTGGATTTTTCCGCAGCATGCTTTTAACAAGACCTCGACTGCCAAAAGTGAAATAAAAAATTGTTACAGAATCGTACAGTTCATAATATAACTAATTTATTGCTATAAATTTACAAGAAACCCCACTTTCAATGAACTTTGTCTTAACTAAAATTAGGACAATTTTAGGCATTAGGCCAATAAAAATTCCAAATTTAACAGCATTAAGACATGACAAAGCAATTAATAACTAAATATATAAGCCAAAGTAACTACGTGACAAAAGAACAAGGACTTACAATGCACCAGAATATTTTGTTGGCAATGGGGCCACTATGGACTTATTAATCTTGTTAATCAGGGCTTGTATATCCTGTTTGAAAAAATTGAAACAAATATAATTTAATAAAAAGCAATGTTTGTCGAAATTATAGAAAAGCAATAAATGCAAGTAGTTTTTAAGCCTTTGAGAGATAATGTATGTAATTTATGTATAGCCATGCAGCTAGACAAGTGCAGCTGATAATCAATTAAGAAAGTCATAACAAAAAAAAAAAAGACATAAGTTCAAAATATATCAAATCAGACAGAAAATCTTTAAGATTTGAATGTATTGGTCAGTCCATAGAACACAAAAACATGTTCAAAGTATATAGGTAATATAACAGGATTAGGCTGCTATAGAGCGGAGAGATTTTAGAAGATAAAATGCAAGGTTACAACCATTGATTTAAAAATTAATAGAGTATATTTGTTGGAAGGTCCCACATTGCCTACCTCAATTCTTGAGGTGCAGCTTATATATTTATTGGAACACTTCACTTAATGTCAATTGGTTTAAAGATGAAATATAACATATTTAAACAACTTAATACTTATAATGTGCATACATGAACATGCATAACAAACTATACAGTTGATAAAATCTACTCAGTTGATTTAAGTCAGATTATAACTCCACAATTTATCCCATAGAAGAATGCTAGTGACAAATTGATATGCAGACATTGGTATCTGATTGATAATAAACAGAAAATTGGTAATACGACAGCAGCAATCAAATTATTAAATCTTTTCAAAGATGAGATACCAAAAAAAAAAAACTTCTGATTATAGAAGAAAACTTACAAATGCTTTGAATGCAGGCTTAAGTGAGGTCATTTCGTATATACAACATCCTGAACAACCAATTTCAGAGATCACGAATACACAATCAACTAGATAATGAAAAAACTTATCAAGCAAGATTGCAAAAATAGCCATAATATATGAGTACTTACCCAAAGACCAAATATCTGATTTAGAGCCATAAGGTATATCAGCAAGGAGCTCAGGGCACATGTAGCTAGGAGTTCCCACAACCTAAATTACAAGAAATTATTGATGATCATCATCAAAAAGTTACAATCAGGAAGGTAAACTCAGTTCTTAGATTAAATATTTCTTACAGAGGAAGTTAGATCATCTGGAGTCAACATTTTGGCAAGTCCAAAATCACCTGATTCATCATTGATCACTCGTAAGCTAAATTTTAACCATCTATGCAACTATGCTTTATTTAAAGAAACAATAGAATAACTTACCAAGGCGTATGTCATGATTTTTTGTCAAAAATATATTTGAACACTGACAGAATCATGTAATTCTCATTAATATATTTTGCTTGAAGGAAATTAGATGGAAATAGGAATGCTATCACTAAACAGAAAGAAGATTCTGAAGCTAACCTTGACATCGCGATGAAGAATATGGTTCACGTGCAAGTAATCAAGTGCCATAAGAAGTTGAACAAGCCATTTACATAGTTTCTGCAAACAGATAACCATTTTAGATTTTAAATGTCCAAAATAAATGTTATCTTCTTTATTCAAAGATGAATATTCATGTCTGAAAGGGGAAAAGAGACACAAAAATTTATAATTTCTGCAAGGAAAAAAAATCAGGCATAACCTCCTCAGGAAACATAACACCACTAGCTTTCTTTATAGCTTCCGCCCTATGTTTCATCAATGATATATTTAAAACAATATTAACAACCCAATTTATTAAAATAACCAAGTGAAAGAATACAGAACCATAGAGTAAACTAGTAAAAACCTGAGAAAAGAAACTTACATGTCTCCACCCTCACAATAACCTATAATAATGCACACATAGCAACCCTGAGAAGGAAGTTAGGTTAATATGTCATCCATCAACAATCAACAATAAAGAAAAACTGTAATAATAAAAAGAAATAACCAAAGTAATTATCCAAAATAGAGAATAAAATTAAATCTTAACTAATAACAAAGTTATATTACTTAGTCTTTAGTCAAAATTACTGTGCATGTTATTCATATAAGATACAAACCGACCCATCATTGGTGACACCAATTTATTATCATTAAGGCAAATGAAGCCAAATGAAATAATATATTAGTATACTTAAGATCAAGTCCAAGAGTTAAAACTGCTTGAAATATTTTATAGTGCAAATGTAGAGAGACTAAAAAGCAATCATCCAATAGAAGCTTATCTTGACTTCTTGAAATTAACTGAGGAGGTGAAGAGAAGTAGAATTCAAGAGTTACATACCTTTTCTACCCATGAATCTTTATACTCCACAATAAATGGATTTCTTAATTTGGAGAGGAGCTCCATCTAAACAGATCAAAAGAAGAAGAAAAATGAATAATATACTGAATCATACACCAAAATATTTCATATTGAATGTTTTGAGAAACAGAGGTTTACAGCTAATTCATAGAGGTTTGAAACTTCTTTCAGCCAATTAGAAAATGAAATTCCTCTAGAACACATGCGCACAAAAAAAGTGCAGCCCAAAGGCAGGAACCATGTAGCAGAACACAAGCACAGAAAGCGAGATTAAAGAAAACAACACAAGATGTTCAGTTAGTCAATTTTTTTAAATGCAATTAAGCACAAACCTCCAGGTGTGCAGACCTACGAGAGCGCTCAGTTTGGCGGGCAAGGCGGATCTTCTTCAGCACATATCTATATAATTCACAAGTTGAAAGGCGTAAATGAATAGATATAGAAGCTGAAAGGGAAAAAAAAAAGAAGGTAACATAAGTTCAATTCTCACTTTTTCTTCTCATGCCTATGCTTCACAAGAAGAGCAGAACCAAAAGCACCTTTTCCAATTTGCTCAAGTATTTCATACTGCTCCATATCATCAATTAGGAAGAGATTTCCCCTCTCCTGTGTACAAAGGACAAGCGTGTTGCTTCTTCAAATAAATTACAAAGGAAAAAGGGAAAATATAAACCATAACTCAAATTTCAAAGTTAAAAATATAAATACTAAAACATCAGAAGGAACTTAACTAAAATGTCAGCGGCAGTTGCTTAGAAAGTACACATGTAGGTAAAAACTTGGTCTCTTTCTATATTACACATTGTAGATAAACAATAAGGATACAGCATTGTAATAATGTGCACAATAGCAACAAGTAAGTTTGGAATACATTAACTTATGAACGAAGGTTGAAGAATTAGGTAAGGTAAAGTAATTCTTAGCGAGAAACCTAAAGAAATAGAAATTGAGAGCAATAGTTTTTTATTTTTATAAACAGTATAGCATTGACGAACTCTGGAGAGCAAGAATTTTGCGAAGCAGACTACATACTACATACTACATACTACATAGGAAGGAAAAAGTAAAATGGAAGTAAACGCCGAAAATGAAAGCGCGGAAAATGGAGAGAAATTCAAAAAATACGAAAAAATGAGAAAACGAAATAAAACATTTGAGGTTAAAAAATAGAAAGAAAAGGCAAAGCCAAGTGTACCTGAGACGGGGAAAGAAGAAGTTGAGGAGATAGAAGGGATTCAAAAGGGAGAGGGAAGAGACGAATCTGAGAATGCGAGGTTCGACATTGGCAGAGAAAGTGCAAAACGACACCGTTATTGGAGAAGAAGCTCTTTCGCCATTGTGGTTGGTTTGGAAGAAAGAAAATGACAATTTACATTGCAAATTATCAAAGTAAGCGGGGAGAGTTGAAGTTCATGAGAGTATGGGAAAATGATGGAAGGGTCAACATTACAGTGATTAATTAACAATAAAATAATTTATCATTAATGCGCTTCAGATCTCATTCGTCAACCCATGACAGAAATTAAAATCTGGGTCAAGATTGTTTGCTAGTTAGTTAGTAGTATTAATAAAATTTTAAAAATGGTTTAAACATTGAAGTTCTAAGGAAGGATTTACCTCTTAGGATTTAAAGTGGACACTGTAGCATGATTCTAAACTTTTTTTTGATACATCTGAATTTAAAACCCAATACAAAAGAGAAAGAGCATGATTCTAAAAACTAATATAAAACCTTTTTATCATTATATTCAGTTTATTATAAAAACAAATCCAAGACCCTTAGTAACATGAATTTTAAATTCTAATAAATCCGTAGAAAAAGTTAATAAAAGAATTATATTGTTTTAATAAACTATGGCCAAAAACAGATCCACTAGAGCCTAAGGAAAACTAGTCGCAGACCTCTCTTTGAATTAATTTATGCCTAAGCTCTCCCTAAGGAGTGTTGTTGTTGTAGTCAAATTATATGTTATGGACTATTGTATTTGTGGGCTCCGTAGTTTTAATTTAAAAAACACAACAATTATTCAAAATAGAATAGATCTAACTAATAGTTATGTATTTTGATTGTCTAATCTCCTAATATTCATATATGGTGGGAAGTGGACAAGGGAAATCATTACGCACCAGTGTTCTCCTTATTGTACCAACTCAATTTTTATTTCTTATCATCCGGCGCAAAATATGACGGCAATTTATTTTGACACTGTTATTAAAATTAAAATTGTCAAACATAAGATTTAGAGTTACCACTTGCTACTGCCGTGATTTCCGACTAAAAGTTCATTATCATTACACTGCATGCTTTCATTCCTTTGATTGGAATTTGTAAATAACAATATTATTTTAACTATTTAATGTTTAAACAGACTTCGCTTTATTAAGAGTACGCCATAGTTTTATTTGAATGTCAAGATTGTCACTCATCTCCATCCTAGCATTATAATTATAAATAAAGGTCACTCATTTGTTATTGTTGCCAAATATATGTAATTACCAGATACTATTTCTCCACTTGTTCATTTATTAATTTATACATCAGACTGTTTTTGCAAGTGTTTTATATATACCTTTTGACGTTGCTTTGAATCTTCACCTTATTCGCCAATACGTTCGATTTTCAAACCCAACTGGACTCGGAAATCCTTTAAAGTTTATCTAGATCATTATCACAATTTTTATAAAGTTAACTACTGTTATTTTTGTATTTTTTTTTTCTTTTCGAAACATAACAAGGAACTGTATAAAAAAATACTTTTATACATTTATTTTATATCTTTTTAAATTAGTCACATCTATTTTACAATCTTGCACACACTTGCCTGAAAAGTATTTGATTGATAGATGTTATTTATAAGCAACATTCATACAATACAACGACAAAACTCTACCCTGTTTGGTGAGATGAGTGCGGCAAGATGAGTTCTCATATCTGATTGGTTACACATTCAAGTCTTGCTCATCTCTTCAAGGTAAGATAAATATAAACTCTTTTAAAAGCACTTTTAAACTCAAATAAAAATTATTGTTTTTCAGTGAGGTGTCATCCTTTTCTCCTAAATTTAACTATTGTTATGATACTCGCCAATATAATAGAAATTGTAACAACCCAAAATAGGCTAATAATGGTAATAATGGGATATAATAAAATGAATGTCTTTTGATGTTTGTTTTAGGAGTGTTCCATAAATATAGGAAGTTGCTCTATATTATAAAAAGATTAGTCAAACACAGTTTGATTCAGAGAGAAAAGCCTATGAGATCAATATTTATGTCCTTTTTTTATCCTAGGTCAAAGATTATGAGTATCTTCTAACCTATCGGATCACAAAATAATCTCTTTTATAATGTGTGGCTGTACTTGATTTAAGAAAATTTTATATACAATAAAAATTAAATACAAATTTTTCAGTTAAATAGATCATTTTCACTCATGTGAATGTAACGATACTTATATCTTTTTATCACACACTATCACTCACTCATTCCTTTCATGACTCACACACTACAACTAAAAGGAAGAGAAAAAAAAAAAAAAAAAAAAGAGAAGGATCAAGGGAACCCACACACACTCACATCCTTGGAAGCATTTGTGACTGTTTTTCTTTGTCTCTTTCCCTCTTCACCTCTTGATTGTATTGTCTTTGTTATTGGATTTAGGGGTTATTGGTGTTCAACCTTAACTTGGAAATCATGAATCTTTGCATATAGATTGGAGTGTTGTGTACATAAAGTTAATCAAATGTTGCATAATCATCATAAACTAAAAAAAAAAAAGGTTGTCATTTGCACTATAAAATAAAATCATATAATGCACACTAATAGAAGTGATATAAAGTGAATCAATTACAACGATAATAAGTAAAAAAAATCTCAGTTAATATAATAGATGATTAAACTTAAAATGAGCATTAACAACATATATACTACAAAATTTATCATTTAAGATTTTATCAATTACAAAAAAATAATTAAAATAAATAAATTGACCCACATGCTAGTTCACCCACTTTGAGTCAACAAAATTTAAGCATGGAATCTTGTTGTGGGACTTGATTATTTTTTTAAAATAAGAGGCATAAATAGTATGGAATTGTATTTTTTTTATTAAAAACTACAATCAAGTATTTAACATCACAATTTACTGTACATTTATATGTATTTTATTATAATTAAAATAATTATTTTCAATTACTTGTTTTAATTTTACACTTCATTTTCTAAAATATATTTTTTAATTTCTGTTTGGTGAAGGAGAAATAGAATAGAAAGAAAAGAAATAAGTGAAAATTAATATTTAGAATTGAAGCCAAATTCAATATTATAATTTAAGAAAAATTTTTGTTAAAAGTTATCAACAAATGCAATTAATTCGCACAAAATTGAAAAATGATATTATTAACTTCAAGAAAAATAGTTCAGGAAATGAAGTTATTCTTAAACAAAAAATTAAAACTCATTCTTCTAATTTTTTTAATAAAATTTTTTAGCTAAGAATTATGTTTTAAAAATATTTTTGTACTTATTTTTCAGATTGAAATTAAATTTTCCATAAAAATCCAGAAAAATACATAATTAATGTATGTTTTTAAGTTTAAACCAACTAGCCCTTTACATATACAGCTACATTTGTGCAACATCCCTGTTAACTCTAACTTTTATGAACATGTAGGGAGCACAATAATAAACTATACTATGTTGAAACTTGAAGCACTATACTATAGACATATGCCAAGCAAGCAGGAGACGTATCAAGGAAAAGAGAAACACTTTTGAACATTGCAAAAATAAATAAACAAACAAAATAAAACAAAATCTAAAGACGGTGGGATTGGTGGGACAACGATCTACGCGGCTAAGGGAGGGAATCTGAATGTGTTTCCCATAATCAGATACCACATATCATATACTATTGACTATACCAAATTCAATATAACCCATTCCAACTCACTAGTCAACTTTCTCGCCTCCACACCGCACCGGAAAGCGACATAGCACCCTAAACATATATGATGTTTGTCCAATGTATCATACGTAAGTTGATGTTAAGAAAAATAAGTGTAAGACTAACTTGGAATTAGTGGATTCCTTTCTCTACCCACAAATATCACAATGTCTTTTGTTTGGTCTCATATTATTATTTTTTATCATTTTGGGTTGTAAAATATTTATTTAATAGGATTTTTGGTTCTTAGTTTGATAAATTGCCGTTTCACTTAACAATCAAATGATCAGTATGTAGGTGTCACCAAATGTTAAACTTTTTTTTTTTATCAAGACCAAATGTTAAACTTCAAACTTTTCTTGGGTTCATGAGTGTGGTGGGCCTGTGCGAGTAAATACAAATATATTATGGGCCGAGTACTTGGCATAGGGCCCAAATGTTGTTTCCCGGGCGGGGAGGCTATATGAAAGGCTATTTGACCAAAAAAAAATAATATGGCTTAATTACGTTGACTTTTGTGTTTAAAAGTCAAATAATGTAGTCTCTCAGACTTGTGATGTTAATAAGGGACCACGCATGCACGTGTAAGCACTTGTTAACACTGTACGTGAAGGTTTGCATTGCATACAGAAACAGATCGAAGAGAAGAGATGCAGAAGAGCACATGGGCATGATGTAAGGTGGCAGTATGTGACAGTGAAAGATGAATGGGTCTGTGTTTGTGCAGAGAAGTGTGGGTCCAGAACGAGCCTGTTATGATATGAGATATACTTTGCTACTGCCTACTGCAAAAAGAAAAACACCATGTGGGACCCTCTCAACAATAATACTATTATTTGAATATTTGTCACAGTTGTGTCTGTGTAGTCTACTAGTCTCTCCCAGCTCACACACTCACTCTCACGTAAAACGATTTAAGCCATTCAGTAAAAAGTACGCATTCTGCTACTTAATTGGAAAATAATGATGTTAACTTTAACATTTATTATATATATTGTATTATTTTTTTAATTCAAATATTAAACATATTATAATTCTATTCAATGTAAATATGTAATTTCATGTTATTTGACACTTTTTTTAAACGTCATCAAAATATTAATGATTTATAAATTTAGCATTGAGCAAGTAATTTAATTTGTATGATATTACTTGTATTAGTCAATGAACTCAAATTATATAAACTTAATTGCATTTGGTACCTGAGTATCGTAATTAAGTGATTTTAATCTTTAATCATATATATTATTTCATATATATTAATAAAACTTGCTGTTTGTCTATTAAACAGGATAATAACAATATATGTACTTGAACTATATATTATTTCATATATTTTTTTAAATTATTATTTCATATATCTTACTATTAAATTGTCTAGGATTAAGCCGTTTTTCTGCTGAGCTTTATCCTATGATCGAACTGATACACATCCCTTACCTTAAAACCCAACTTCTGACTCTTCAACAAACATACCCGGAGCCTTGGAGCTAGCTCCCGTTATCTGAGTTTTTAAAGTTTAATATGGTATGTGTTTGTAATAAGCTAGTATGCATGTATTATTATGTAATTTAATTTATTGTATTGCCTGATTATATAAATTCAAAACATAAACATAAATTGCAAGTTATGGATTTTATTTTCTTTACATTAATTTTTTTTATAAATATTTTTGTCAGGTGTTTATATAAGTAGTAACTCGGTTATTTTTATTTTTAACAAGCAGCTCTTGTACCATTCTTATATTCAGTGATTGATAAATATTTTATATTGTTGAAATACAAGTGTATGATGTGATGTCTCATATTAGGTATGAATGAGAAGGTTGAGCATCATAAAAGTGAGAAAAAACTCATAAACCTTGCGTTAAAGTTTTAGGTTAAGATGTGGTGTCAAATTCACTTAGATGATTATTTATGATTCATTGGTGTAAATCTTTCTGATGTTTACCCCATTGGATTTCCCAACTGTTGGTATCAAAGCCGATGGTTCGATTTGGTAATTAGCTCAAACGAGTAAGATGACAACGATCGATCCATGAACGTGGAGATCTCTTATATCGAAAGTCTTCCTGACGAATGAGTCCATGCATGGAAGCCAGCAACAGGTCCTGTAGGTTATTCATGATCCATTGGTGTAAATCTTCTCAATGTTTATCCCTCGAATTTCCCAATTATTAGTATCAATGGCGATGATTCGACTTGATAATTGGCTCAAACGAGTAAGATGGAAACTGTAGATCCATGAACATGAAGATCTCTTATATAGTCTTCCTGACAAGTGAGTCCATGCATGAAGGCCAACCGCAGCCTCACAGGTTATTCATGGTTCATTGGTGTAAATCTTTTCGATGTTTATTCCCTTGGATTTTCCAACTATTGGTATCAAAGCGGGTGTTTTGCTTGATAATCGGCTCAAACTAGTAAGATGACAACGATAGATCCATGAACATGGAGATCCTTTATATCAAAAGTCTTCATGATGGATGAGTCCATACATGGAGATCAGACAGTGGGTCCCATAAGTGTTGTGGCTTTGCAAGGCGAGCGTGTTGATGACAATGGCTAGACGAGTCGAGACAGCCATAATTAAATTCTAAGGGTGAAAGAGACTCATACTTGAAGAGAGATTGTTAAAGTACGAGTGTGAGATAAAGTCTCATATATGGTAGAAATGGATCGAAAAATTTTCAGGTTTATTTATATAATTTCTCATTATCCAAATAATTAGAATATGTTAGTTGAATAAAGAAATAAAAACAATTGGTGGAGCTCCAAAAATAAATTATTAAACACAAGAGGATGACATAAGTTACGTTCACAGATCAAAATGCGATTACCTTTCCAAACCAGCTTGGGAACCTAGCAATAATCACTGTATTAAGCAGAAGCCCTCGTTCAACGATGATTGCTATTTTATGTTCTACTTAATTATGTTTCCTATTTTATGTATTTGACCGTTAAAATATGTGATATATATATATATATATATATATATATATATATATAT
>PYAF01000459.1:970391-999937 GCA_007407185.1 Glycine tomentella | reverse complement strand
ATACACCTGATCAAATCAATGATATTTATTTTTTGTTGAAAAAATTTGGGAAAAAGAAATGACTAAAGTATGGAGAAAAATCTTTCAGACTAAAGAAAATGCTTACAAAGATAATTTAATATGTCAAATGAGAAATTGTCTTACTCCACTCAACCAAATCCTTCGGATTAAATCAATAATATTGTTATCCTTTAAATAAACTTAATTTTAATATTATTATAATATTAATTATACTAATTTAAATTTAATCTTAAAATTTTGATGCATTATATCAATAAAGATGATGCGCCATAATTTTTTAATATTTTTTTTATCAATTTTAAAAGTCTTTTTTTTTTATTTTCCTTATATAATATTGCATAATACATATAATTAATAAAATATATATTATTTGATTTAAAAAAATTAAATTTAAAAATCTTTGTACACTGCCACTATTATTTTATTCTATTTTACCCACAAGTGAAGTGTTACCTTAAAACTTAACAAGAACTTTAAAAAGGGGGAGGGGGACTCAATTCTCAATAGTATTCAAGAGCACCCACAGCATAAGAAACACAAATATCTAAATGCACCTCGGTATATATTCTTCGATGATCTTATGTTAAGATCGACCAAAATGTTACACTTAAATATCTTACTGTACATGTTTGAATGGAGAAATTTAGAAACGAAGAAAATAGACAGTAAATTTTGTATTTTATATAACTTTGTTATTTGAGGTTTTTAAATAAGATAATATATATCATTATAATTAACAGAAATTAAATTATCATATATTTCAATTATTCTTTGTTCTTATTCTAAAAATGTATTATAACTTCCTATATTCTAATAAAAAGAAAGTAACGGACTCCCTCTTCTAGTGTTCTCCTCCAACCATGCACAACTGAAAAAATAAAATTACGGATTTTTTTAAATTAAACAAAACAAAATCAATATCTGTGTTAATTTGTATAATTATTTTTTGTATGCATAAATTTCATATCCTTAAGCATGCTATTAATTGATCATCATGCAAGCTTGCTAGCAATAATTTATAACTTTTCTTCCCTATATATTTGGAAGAAGACACTGATAATTCCTTTTACTTTTCTTTTTTTTTTTTTTACAATTAATTCCCATCCCAGGCCAGTAGATTTTAAAATTAAAGAGTTTATATCATTTCAGCAATAAATTTTGAAGATCATATTTTGTATTATACATATTTAATTTTATTTGTTATTTATTATCTATATATATTAAAATATTTTACAAAAACAAAAGGATAATAAATATTTTTTCAAAATTAATTGTTGTTGTACAAAAAAAAGTATTCCGAAAGAATGTCTCATCCACCCCTCTTTTCCCTGGGACAGTGTGTTCCCAATTAATGGACATTAGCCAATATGTATATATGAAACATCAATTTCACAAAGAAAATAAATATGTAAATTGCACTGGCATTATAAAATCATTCACAAAACAGAAACATTGTTCTAATTCCTCAAGCTGTCGGTGGTCACCAAAATCAAATATACATATTCAATTATTAATTTATGCTATATATAAGAAAAGTCCTCCTCCCACCACCACCAAAACCAAAAGAAAACGGAAAATAGTAGAACTTATTATGCCATATAAAATGGACAAAATTAATGAATTCGAAACTAACTAATGACAATCCAAAGAAGGGTATTACTTAATTTCAAAGGTTTCTCACCTGCATGAATGATCAACATGCATACTGAACCAAAACAGCAGATCCCACTTGAGAAGACTCATCAGCTTGGACTTGATCATGATCCGGTGGCACTTGATCACCGGAATTCGCCGTTGGATTCAAGTAGTTTTTCCCTTCCCTTTCATCAGACTGTGGCAGGATTTTTCCCTGACCATACAAGCAACTCAGTTGATGGAAATAAGGACATGTCCTAGAGTTAAGGGACCTTTTCTTATTAGCATTATCCTTGGTTTTTCGGAAGTACTTGTTTATGTTCTCCCATTTCTCTTTGCACCTCTTTGCACTTCTCTTGTATCCCAGCTCTGACATCCCTTGCGAGATTCTCTCCCACAGAGGACCCTTATTGTTTCCTTCTTTCTCTTCACTGTTGTTGTTGTTGCTGCTGCTTAGACTTGTGCACCTCAGGTTTATCAGTGCTAACACTTCATCTCTTGGCCATCTTCTCCCAATATCATCTTTTGAATTCTCACTGGTACTGGCCATAAAGGTTGTTGAGGTGGGCTTGCATGTTGAAACTGAATTTGATTCTAATGGGATAATGTTATTGTGGCTATTGAGTGCAGAACTAGGGTTGTGGCCGGGTGTTGGGGAAGAGTTGGAGGAAGAAGGAACTTGCAGTAATGTGTCACTTGTGCTAGGGTTTTCTGCTCCCGATAACGTAGTTTGGTCATGATTTTGAATCATTTTAGGAGAAGGTGTTGACTCGAGATTGTTGTCTTCATTGGAAGGATCATTAGGGTTTTGCGGGTGCAATGCACAATTTGGAAGATTTGAACCATTTGTTTTGTAGTACTTGGCATTTTGGCTTGGAGGGGATGATAATGAAGTTGTTGTTGTTGCACATTTCTTTAAGAATTCAATTATGGTGGCATGTCTACCACCGGCAATGGCTTGCTCTTGTGCCATAATCTCAAGCTCCTTGTTCATCCTATCCAACTCTTGCTTCTTCCACGCCTCCTCTCTGGCGAACTTCTCTTGGTCCCTTTTGAGCATGTCCTCGAGGAGCTTGTTGTGAATCTCTTCTTGCTGAGCCATCATCTTGTTGACGACACTCTCGCAAAAACCCTTGAACATTTCGAACCTATCACGCCTCTTCCTCTTGCGCACCTTTGAAATATTTGACTTCACCACAATCTCATCATATTGTTTGGTCGCTGTAGTTGTTTCAATGTCTCTCGAATTTTCTTCCAATGCGTGGTGGCCCATGTTGTCTCCTCCTAGGTGGTGAGTCTTTTCAACCCCATTATGATCATCACCACCACCACCAGGATCAGGGTTTTGACAAAGCTCCTCCAGCTCGCTAATAAGGAACCGGAAATTGTTCTTGCCGTAGTTACTATTAATGTTATCGAAATATCTACTCTCATCTTCGAACTTTTCCTTGCACTTCTCAGCACTCTTCTTAAACCCAACCTCTGCTAGCTTTCTGCACACATCATAAATACAAAAATCCAAAACCAACCAACATAAGCATTTTTCTGTTAATTATTTGCACCACACAAGTAGTACTACGTATATACTGTCCCCTTCATGACTTCAAATTTTAATGGCTTCGCTTCAACTTAATCAGCCTTACTATATCTTTCTCTCGGGGTTTGTGTCTTGCTGTGTCAGCGTGCGAGCTAAAAGTACTATGGATAGCGCGTTGGTGCACGTGTGTTAATTTATCTACCACAAGATAATTAATCGAATACTATAGTTTATCTAGCTAGCACATTAATTAATTTCTCATTCATTTCATTCTCCCTAGATGATATGATCACTCATCAATTTAATTAATTCACTCACTTGCTCAAAGGAATATGAGTTAATTAAAACATAAAAGTGAGGTTTAATTGAAAGCATATATGTAGTATATGATTAATGTGATGTTAGTATATAGTATATGTACCTTGAGACATGGTCCCATGTGAGCTCCGGGAACCAATTTTCCATGCTAGATCTGATTCTAAAAAGTGCAAGCACTTCATCGTTGGTCCAGGAATCGGTTAGCTGATCTGGTAATTGTCTTTGATCTCTTTGAATCTCGACGTTGTTGGTGTTGATTGGAGCAACCTTGTCTTGTTCATGTTTGTGGGTGGGAGTGGGAGAATTAGTAGTAGCAGGGGGGTGCAATGGGTGCAAGAGATGATTTGTTTGGAGTGATGGCAAGTGATGATGATGAGAAGAAGGGTTATATGGATCAAAGGGTAGGAAGGTATTTGGAGGAGGGGTTGAAGAGACATGATGGTGGAGAGGGAAAGACAAGTGGAGAGGAAGAGTGGTCCTTGTTGGTGTTATGAATTGGTGGAACTGGTCTGGTGCTCCATCGAACATGTTTGTGTTGTGTTGGAGTAGTTCTTTACTACCTCTTCCTTTCTCCGACTGAAAAATAAATCACCACAATGCTACAAGCAACTATTCATAAACGCTTAACTTAACTCCTTTTCTCTCTCTCTCTCTCTCTCTCTCTCTCTCTCTCTCTTCTTCGCGTTTATCAAGGAGATTGTCCTTGCAGGAAAAAGAAAAGATAGCCCCCGACACCCTTTAAGGAGAAAGTGAACTCACCGGCCACCTCCCCTAAACGATAGTATTTTACGCAATTAAATATTGTGTGACCTTAGACAAGTCAATCCAACCACGTTCCAATTCAAGGTATATACAATTCATTTCAAACTTGGCCAACCCTTTTTCTCTTTTCAAACAAAATCCAAACTCATCTTTATCATCCCATTAAATTAAACACACTCACCCGCTATATCAAGAATACTACTATTTTGGTTAGCTGGCTTAGTCACACTCCCACAATATCAACTTGTGATCACCAGGGATTCTAAAAGGCAAATTGTGATTCACAAGGGATCCTAAGTAATTGCTTAATTTACCCGTAACCCAAAATTCGAACTTCGGCAAACCATTACCATTTCACTAAAAATTAGCAATTTTTTTCAAATAAAGTATGAAGTTCAATAGATTACTTGAAACTTCTCAATTCTATAATAAAATTAGAACACAAGTTAAATTATTTAAAGATATAATGACATGTAACATTTACCTTATTTTATATTTGTATATATTTGATGTGTGATGATAAGATATGATGTGAAGGTTGATGTAGACGCGCGATGGGAATGAGAGTGTGGTTAATTAGAAGAACTGAAGAAGGGTTGGGTAGAGAAAAAAAATGTGGGGTGGCATGGAGTAGCTGACGGTGATGATGGTGTAATTAACGGCATCGTGGCAGGACACGTGAAAAGAAGCAGAGTGGGACCAATGATTTAAGGATGGGAATCTTCACTTGGTACAAAGGAATACAGTGCTGTCGTACAGGAGTAGCAGCCAGCACGTGCAAGCGCTTACTGTGCAGTGGACGCTTGCACACAGTCACAGACACAGAGCAAGAGCCAAGAGCACATGGGATGGGAGAAGCTTATTATTGTGTATAAGCATAAATGTTTGTTTTGCATGCTTTTCTATCATGTAACACCTTAGGAACTACTTACTCATTTTGATATAAAGAAGGGAAAAATAATGTTAATTATACTCATGTAAGTTTTTTTTCTTCTAAATATATAAAGTTAGGGAGAAAGGATGATGTTTCAATCCAAGAGAGAAAAAGTCCATTCACTCAAATAGTATTTATAAAGATATATTTACATTTTTCTCAGCTAAGAAAACGAATTTGTCATATGCGAGACACTCTTTCTTCTTCTCTTCTATCAATCCTTCTGGGTTGAAATTATGTAAGTTATGTGGGGGAAATGGATGTAAAGATATATTATATGATTTGAATTAAAACACTGAAAATAATGAGAAAATTAATTAAATGAAACATGCATGAAGAGATGTCTGCTTGAGACAGTGTCTGGCCACAGAAGAGTAGGGGCCTAAAGGAGCCTCATATACTAAAAGACAATGCGGGACCTTCTCTCCTCACATAAACATTGCACCATATGCATCTCGTGTGTTGTCTCTATAATATATTGAATACTTCGTGTACAAGTTGTAAAGTACTACTAGCCCGCAATTAGTTAACCTATGCCATTAACATTACATTAGACTAGCTAAGAATTCAGTGCGGACTATTTAATGTTGATTTTTTTTATATATATTTTTTAATAAAAAATACACATTTTTATGTGGAATTGTGGAACCGTGCTGCTCCTATTATGCCTCTAGTTTTGCGGAGGCAGATGAAAATGAAAATGGGTATTGTTCTTCGCTTTGGAGACTGTCCTTGAGAAGAGACATACCATCATGTATATTTGATTGATGGTTTTTCTGTTAAAAGGCCTTGAGTAAAGGAAGTGTTGTGTAGTGTAGGGGTTTTGCAAGTCAGAATTGCTTGTGTGATTATCTGTTGCTGCTTTTTTTGTTTTGTTAACCTCTATGTGAGTTTGTATCGAGTACTGTAGTGTGCTATGCTGGGTCTGTTAAAGGGCATTGCTTATTGATTCCAGTTGTCAAAGCTCTGGCTGAGTTTTATGTAAACAAAACTAGGACGAGATAACACACGTAACCTGCCAATTTTGGTAAGATGAGTTGGATTTTATAACCCGTGGGCTTGCTTAACTTGCTCCACTCAACCCGACGTTCAAAACTATGATCAATAAATCTATATTAGATAAAATGAAGTAGAAAATAACTTAATGACAAGACACTATTGCCCACTCCCTAAGATGTGATTGAAAGTGAGAATTAAAATAAAATAGTAAATTATGAAAATTCTATAATATTAATAAAACCAAAGTATTAAGACAATAAATCTATATCAATCTATCAGTTTATTTTTATTTTAAAAAACAGTAAATTAGAGAACATTTATTAAAAAAAATAAAACTTGTTTACCCCACTCCCTCTAAATCTCAATTCCCAAATATATCCTCAAATTCTTAAAATAATTATATATCCCACATATAAATACGCGGCTTTTGCAACTCATTCCATCTATAAATATACGTCAAATTCGCTTCGTGATTTAACACCTCGATAAGAAGCTGGAAACGTATTTAATGCTAACATAACATATACTTAGGACAAAAGTGCACTCAAATGTACAACATAAACAAGACGAAAGCACAAGCAGGAAGATCAAATTGGTCTGAGACTGAGTACAACTAAACCTTCGGCGTGCATGCTCTCACTTCACAAGTACAAGGCACCAAATCGACTATTGACAAGGAGAGCAGATGTTCAAATTCCAAACCATCCATTAAGGCATTACCCTAAACTTTAGCCAAACTGATCACTACATCATGTGTCTAGGAAAGCATAGGAATGACATGTGACAGCTAAAAATACACAACAGGAAAACAACGAGATGGTATGTTACTGATAAAATGAACAAATAGGACAGCACACAAGGTACTAAAATCCAACACATGGAAATCTTCTCATACTAAAATTTAAATTTTCAGCAGTACCAGTTGTTAGTGTTGAATTTCACGGTTCTCCTACAAGAATACAAGATACAGAGAGTACCTGAGAGAGGATATTACATTTTTGCTCTCTCTACCGACAAAATATTATAACAATACAAATTTAGTAACATGAGCTGAAACTTCTCTTTGCAGTGTTCTCTCTGTTCTATAAATCACTTTCTCTTCCAGAAAACATTGCTAAATGGGCTAGCTGTGTGCATACTATTGGTTTAATGTCTTGTGATATGCAACCTGCAACAGCATTAAAATAAAAGAATTTATATACACTTACAACTGTGAGTGAAGGAAATATGCAGAGGACATGCTAGGAGATGAACTGATACACCTTTACCCAGCCAGTTTCAACCATGCCAAAATAATTCAGTAGGATTTAAAGAATAATAAATATATCTGACCACAGTTCGAACGAAGCCAGGACCAAGCTTTGTCCCATTTTATGTTTTTACAACTCTATTATTTATATGCATATTCCCAATGCTAAAAGTTTTTCCCAATCATGATTAATTTGAGCACTTGTAGTACAGACACAAGACTTTTCAAATTGGGTGCTTACAGATGTTGAAGTCTTCAGCAGCTCCCTTATGGCCATTGTTGCATAACATGAAGCAGGAAGAGTAAAGCTCAATTTTAGAGCGATTTGGGAATCTTGAGAGCTGGAGCCACTGACAGATTCGTTGTGTGGTAATTTTATATCCTCACCTGCAATCTCACTATAATTCTCAACCTTTGCAACATCATTGGTGCTCTCTAATTCTCTAATGCAATCAAAGGCTTCTTCATTTTTCCCATTTGCTGCACCCATTTGTTTGACAGTGTCCATAGGCTTAGACTTGTTAATTTTGTCTAAATCTGTCTCTACCAATTGTTTATTACTATCACTATATGTAAGTAATTCCCTGCAATTGCAGACATCAAAGAAATGAGTCAATACTCAAACAATAACGACTAAAAAGTAAGACTCTATGCAATGTGGAGGGTTAACTTAGGTAAATACCATTCAAAGTTAATTGGCTTCTGAAAAACCCTCCTGTAGCATCCAGTGATACTAGTTATTGAGAAATCCCTAATAAAAAGTAGGAGTAAACCAGGGTAAGAGAACTGGCAAGGCAGGAGAAAAAAAGAAGATAAAGAATGAATGTAGAGGACTCATCAAGAATTGAGTAGAGATTCTTATTACATACTCCACATTATGCACACTTTCAGTTAAACTGATTCCATCCTGACCAGAACAAAAGGTGAATATTTAGGGAGGGGAAATAACAGCCCATGGAACAATAACAGTAAATAAGGTTGCAGAAAACCTAGGACAGCAACCGAAATGTATATGTAAGAAATAGCTGATCATACTTCTATAATTAACAGAAGGAGGAGGGAGAAAAAGAGAAGCAATGGATGGGCTTGTCCATGCATAATAATAATATCTCCACTAAATTGAAGTTCTAAGAATCAATATCAATAGTCAACTACTAAGTAACGATATTAATTGTCAATTAATCTTGATAACATACATACAGCAGCTCTTCAGGTTGGTGTTTCACAGAATATCCGGATCAGAACCTATGGCCTTCAAGGCATAACTAACTTGAAAAGTTAACTTATTTCAAATTTAAGAGCATTCTTTATTTCAACACCAAAGGACTGTTTTGCTCGAAACAATAAATGAACCTGAGGAACAACTTTTTGATTTCTCCCGTCATGAAATATAATTACTTGCTCAAGTACCCTCAAATGCATAACAATTAATATAACCTTGAATTATTGTTTATAAGTAAAGGGATAAATCTACTCCTACACAAGTTTTTTACAACAATTCTAACAATGTAAGAGAGAGATAGGAAGAGTGGGATAATATGGGTGGTTGGTTTGCTGATTTGATAGAATGATAGAAAGAAAAAATGAATTATAAAAAGTATTCTAAGAATTCGTTGTGTGTATCACTACTCTAATACTCTAAGTAAAATATTTAACATGACATCCAGCCTCAGCTTCTCAGATACCACTCCTAATTAAATGCATAAAAATTCAGGATATTGAGAGTAAAAGGGTCAAACTGATACGTACTTTTTTTGCTAAATCTTCATAAACATTGGCAATATGATTGGTTGGATATTTTACCCTTGAACTGCAGGATAATAAATACATAAATGCCATTCACCCCTCCCCCAAAATAAAAAATAAGACAATAGAAACTAAAACATTGGTAGTGGATCCGAGTTATCTGAATCAAAAGAATCTGAGCAGTATTAGCAATTCATGCTTACCCTGGCATAGGAAGGATTACATCATCAATTGTGTAACATCCTGAATTAAGATCTTCAACATCGACAACCTGTCATATGAAGTAAACCCACTTTAAATTGTCAAGCTTATTTTAGAACATCATTCACACAGCTACTGTTGTCCTTGTTGAGTAATACTTTTTTGTTCCAATTGATAAATTATCCTTCCCTTAGTTGTACTTCCCCTCATTTCTCCTAAACAAAAATCTTTTTGTATTTTAAAAAAAAGAATAGATTTGACACTTTACCACCAGCTAATGAAGGTAGACATCAAGTTCCTAGACATAGAATTATGTCCATGGATTAATCTGTTCATTTGAGGAAAAATGATTCACCGTTGACCATAGTGTTTCAATCATGAAACATGATACAAAATTGCTCGATAGATTATTGAATTCATTAAAATTTCATTAAAGGCTCAGTACGCCACTTACCATTTTCATAATTAATAATAATTAGGAATCCAGATAGAAAATGTTAAATTATAGGGTTTTTGGTAATAGAGGGAGGAAAAGGAGAGAATAGAGACCAAATACTGAGTTTAATATTAACTTGATATGATGTGATGTATTACAATGTGATGCATAACATGAAGCACTAGCCCTTCCTATATATTAGAATCTTAATCCTTAAGTACAAATCAGAAATAACTTCCTGAAGATAAAACCCCTACAAATAAAAAGAGAGAATGATAGCTAGCAATTTATTATATGATTGATAGTATGATGTTCCTGAAATACAATAACCTAGTGTACCTATTTATACCACAAAATAGGTCAAGTGCAAGTATTACTGGTATAAGCCCAAGTCCAATGCTAAAAACCAACAAGACTAATTCCTAATATCTTCTAACAGCTTCATTGATGCTTTCTTTCTTATGTACTTTTTTTTAAGGAGGATTTCTTATCCTCCTAATTCTTTGTAATCATCTTCTTTTCATCTAAATTCTTATATGAAAAATAAATTCAATTTAATACAATCTTCTTGAACTTTCATTTTCAGAATAATTACAATGTATAAACAATAAAATGACTAAAAATTGTGACCAAATATCTGTGCATAGATACCTTCAAGTCCACACACTGTGTCATGTGTGCACACTAGACTCTAAATAGATAGATGAGAAAGATACGTCGTGACATATTTCTAAACCTACATATTAGTTGAGTACTAGCAGACCTCTGCAATGGGCCAAAACCAAAAGTCTAACCTTGACACTATCTATTTCTTCATAAATCTCTCCAGAGACTTCATCTTCATTATTAGAATCATACCTACCACTGCAGTCTTCAGCATATTCAGATCCAACAAACTCTGTAACCTTTCCAGTAGAATTTTCTTTATAATATACCAAGTCCCCTAATACTACATTTTCAGTTCCTGCCAAACAGTAGAATCACTTTCAATTTAATAAATGAATATTTTGACTTCAAGTATCATAATAATGATAATTCACGGTAAGGATTGTATGGATTGAGTATCAAATGCATCAGGTGTAACATTAGAAGTTCATTGCCTGAGAAAGTAAGACAAATCTAGAAGTTTATTACAAATCACAACTTACCATATTTTTGCACCCTCTTACTTGCAGCATGGTTCCACAAATAGCTTTGGTAACTATGAACATACCTAAAAAAAAGTAGTGGAACTATAAAAAGAATACCAATATAATCCTTCAAATAAATGATCTTGAATAATATATTACAACTTTATTTGTGTTCTGAGCAGACTTGTCTTTGCAAATGAAACAGAAGAAAACATCATCAGATAGACAGCATAAATAACCCACTTTAGATCTTCTGCAAGAATTTTTTTTTGTCTCTGTCTAGCTTTCAAATGTTATTCATTTGTGTTTGTGTTAACTTCACAGTTTTGTCTATACATTAAAACATTTCCCCCTTAGCTGTATAGTGTGTCAAAAGCAGAGATTTAGGACCCGCTTGTTACAGATTAAAAAAGTGATTCGGATGTAAAATCATCTAGTGATTATTATTTAGATATTTTTTTAAAAAGCATAAGTCTAGTGATTATTATTTAGATATTTTTTTAAAAAGCATAAGCTAATTTAGGTTTGTTTAGAATCATAAAAATCACTTAAAAAATAGCTGATGTTTATGAGAATCGTTTTGATTAAATTTTAGAATTTTTTTCAACTTATTATTTTGAAAAGTTGAAACAACCGCATGAAAAAAGTTCAAAGGTGATTATTTAAAAAAAAAATTGTTTTTTTGGTTAAAAAAAACTGTAACAAACGTGCCCTTAGTACTTAAAACAGCCAATTTTATTTTTTAATAATGAAGCATACCAACAAGATTAAAAGCGAAGAGGGGAAGGAAGATTGGGAGGGAGAGGTGGGTTCGAATCCCTCCACTAACAAAAACACTAACATTTAACAACTAACATTGACTAATCAAAAAACAAAACATGATTAAAAATACATGCATTTGTCAACTCTGTTTCACATATACAGCAGCCTATTAGCAGGAGTTTTTTCCATCAAAATAACACTGAATGGCTGATGAGCTGGCATGGATGTATAGAACTGACTAGTGTCTACAAGTGCTAGGGAGGAGAGCAAAACAAATATACATCTCAGCATAAAATTAGCAATGGCAATAAAAGGAAAGTTAAAAATACCAAAGAAAACATTTTTATTCTTCAAGCAAGAGCAATTAAAATATAAGCATATGTAGTATCCAAAGAAAAGAGATTCATGAAATTCTGTAACACCAGATGATGATAGAAGATGAGTGATAAAAATGGAATTTGGTACTACATCTAAGAAAAATTGCTAGCAATAACAGACTAACACCACTTTAGCCAAAACATATAAATTTCATCATATAATTATAACTCACAACATTCTCAGAGTCCTTGGAATACTTTTCAAAGCCTGCAAATAATTTCCAGGAGACATTTTTAAAGTTTGCAGCTGCAGAAGATATGGTGACAAAAACATGGTTATGACTTCATAGATCATACATGGATAAATATAGTGGGTAAACAAAAAAATTAGCTTCACTCCAACACCATGTGTCTAATGCAAAAATCATTTTCATTTGAAGCTTACCACAGCCCTTTCAGCAACTAAATATCGAGGCAACTGCTTAAGTGTCCCAACAACATCACTACTTTCTTTATAGTACTTGCGTGCCTTGGCTATTACACTTTTCTGTATTTAAAGAGCATTGTTATGAAGAACAACAGTAATCAATTTGCTATTTTTTAACTATCAGCATGCAATTAATCAATCAAGACATTATCCATTATATATAATAGAAACAATGAAAAGGATATCTCCATCTCTTGGATCAAGGATCATGTCTACAGCAAGTTTCCATTCCCCTTGGAGTAATGCAGCTCCAATAAGGTGAGTTGGCAAAGAACCACTTCCAAAACGCTGAGCACGGTGAGCACATACAAATTAGTTGCTCGTAAAGCAAAAATGAAAAAAAAAATGTTAAAATAATCAGTCTATTAGAAATGAATAAGGCCTTATTCACTCTCAAAGCTAGCTCAAGAGATAATGAGTATTATAGCCATATATTCCAGTCCAATGTGAGACATCTTAACACGGTCTAAAACACCATGTTGTTACTATGTCAAATGCTTCAACACTAAGCCATGCCTTAGAGAGTGTAAGTTGACTTAGAAAGTACCTGGAGACCAAAGTAGTTAATGAAGCCATGCCTTCCTAAGGCATCTGCAGATGCTTTTATGATATCTTCAGAATCTGCAACAATACCTCTGAGAAAATATGTCAATGCTATGGATACAAAAATAAAGCTGCAGGTACATCAACAATTAAATAACCCTAACTGCAAGGGATACTAGTTTCACATAGGAAAATTGAATTTCATGCAAAGATAAAGTCCTCACCGCAATGTGATTGTAAATCGATTTCCCAAGAGCTGGCCAAGACAAAGTCCTTCCTTAACATAACTGGACAACAGTACATTTATAGCTGTCATTCCCCAAAAAACTGAATGATAAGTAAGGACGTCAACCATTCAAAATTCAATCACATTACCAGAAATCACCCAATTTAATACCAAACAAGCGTTTGTTAAGGGAAGCTAGCCGACTTGCTCGCTGCTTGTAAACAGTAACCTAGAAACAAAACAAGTAATAAACCAATTGAAGTATTTATTACTAAATAAGCACTGATATTCTGGAAAATGAAGAAAGGAATGAATGTTTAATGAAAAATAGCTATGAAAGTGAAAATTTATCACCCTTTGGGTCGTGACAGCACGCTTGTCCTTTGTACCCGCAAATCCAAATGATTTTGGCTGTCAGTTAATTATCAATCAGTTAAAACAGAAAAGTGAAAGAACTCAACAAGCTTATCCATAAATCAATAATAATTTTAGCAGATTGCATATATTTATTTTTCTTGAGGGTCAGGCAATATATAAATGGGGAATAAATTATAATATAAATATACATGTACTTGCCAAATGGAAAATGCATAAACTTGGATACTTGACTATAAAAAAGTGCATCTTAATGAAACCCCATAATATTTTACATCAATCATAAAAATTCATGGAGATTGGAGGTATAAACAATAATCATGCAAAATTCCTAAATCTCCAAGTTGAAAAAAAAAAAAAAAAAAGATGTACATAGGCATAATACATAATACATTCATAAATTCAAAAACATGGCAAATAGATCCAATTATCATATCACACATGTTTCAGTTCCAGAATGCATATTGATAAGCGGGAAAATGGAAATCCTCATATACAAGAACTGAATGAATCATCAGCAAGCAAAACTTCACTTTCGGTCCATCAGAAAGCCTACAGAATGCATCCAACAATGAACAAGACAGACCTGGACGCTGAGCATATTTCCTATAACCCCCAAGGCTTCATGGGTATCTTTGTTCTCCTTGTAAAGATGAAACCTAGAAATTACATTGGTAGAAACATTCAGTTGACAACCAAATACAATATAAAAAACAGGAAAATGGCATGACCAAGTAAAAAATGCAAAAATGACTAGCTACTGTTTTCTGACAATTTATGAATAAGATATAATTTAATACAGCCAAAAGTCTTCATAAAGTCCAATGGTTTTGGACATTCGACATTCAACAAGTGGTTACTTTTTCAACATAATAGTACAGCTAATTAATAAAATGGTCTTGTTGACTGCAGTGAAACGGAAGGCAGTGAGCATTGCTTGATTTATATTTCATAAAACAAAATGCCTGAGCAATATTACCTAAGGAACTTGCCAACATTTTCAGGCCAATTTTCTGAACCTCGGCTGTCAAAGGGCTTAGCACCTCTTTCTTTGCGTTTCTTGGAGTTTTTGCCTTTGTTGTTTGGTTCGGCAGAATTCAATCTCACACGGATACATTTTGATGAAGCATCAGGTCCATCAACCACATCAGTGACCAGGAACTTAAAGTTTTCCTTAAAGAAGTTATGCATTGCCTGATAGATTTGAGAAGCATAAAATGTAAATAAAAGCAGAATTAAATGTAAGATGTTTCGAATTGGCAAAAACAACAACAAAACGAAATTATTATGCATGTCAGATGCCACAAAAGCACAATCAAACCAGTCTCCTCTTTCTGAATTCAATTAAATGTAAAAGCAAATTAAAGTGGCTGGGCGCTGAACTAAAATAAAAAGGCTAAATAAACGAATAAAGTGTGAATCAAAAGCATTCAATTTGATACTTGGTTTGTTAATCAAAAAACCATATAACTTACGCAAAAATTTCAACCCAATGTAATGAGACACCCACTTTGACCCAGTATCAAAGTTCTAGCCAATATAGACAAATGTCTTCTGAATCTAACAAAGATAACAAAAAAATGATCAGAATAAGCCACGAAACTCATACTAACCTTTCGATGACATTTATCAGAATCTGGAGAAAGAACAATGGGAGAAACGCCATCTTCTCCACCGGCATTAATTTTATTAATAAATTCTTCAAAAAGAACAGCATCAGAGTCCCCAGCAAGAGACTTGAAAGATTCAATCTGAGAGGCATAACTTACAACAGTGTCGGATGTGTTGGTTCCATTTTCCTGAAAACTCTGAAATAAGCCCAAAAAAGTTAGATACTAAAAAAAAACAGCACAAATCAATTTATCAATGATCACAGATAATTAGACCTCTGGCTCCACTTGAGGGGCATCAAGTGAGGACAATTGAACAACTGTTCCATCTCTGTCCACTTCATTCACGATAAAATCAGAATACCTGAATCATATTCAATTGAATCAGCATTAACAAGACACTGTTGAATAATGCACTTCATCATTAAACAAAGGAGGTGCAGTGAGGAAGGTAATAATGATTTTTTATGTAGAAAATGGAGAGACCTTTGCTTTAAAATTCCACGGAAGCCAGGAAGGTCGGATATGAAGCAGGAGATACCCACTTCGTGTTCTTCTGCAGTTTTCATCGCCATGACGGTTTAACGCAATGGTGATCACCGACCACTGGCTAGGGTTTTAGTTTAGTTTAGGTTAGGGTTTAGAGCAACGGAGCGGGAAGTTGCAACCGCTGCTGTATGTCTTGTATGCCTTGAAACCCGCCGCTTTAGTCAGTTTTCTGACGGACTTCAGCTATTATGGGCTATGTAACGGGACGGTGGCTAGGGTGAGAGACCATGACATGTCCCACCGTGGGAGAGTTATAATAGCCGTTGGATCAGTTAATTTTTAATTTATTGGACAGGATTTTACGTAGGAAAACCGGCTGAGAAAGTCTTTTTAACAAGATTAAAAAAGGAAAAAAAATATTGTAAAAAAAAAAGGAAACAAAAAATTTCACATTTACCCCACTTGCGAGTAGACATGAGTAATAGAAAATTTTATTAATAACTTGATATTATTACTTATATTTTTATTTCTTATATATTTATTCATCTTCTTGAGAATGTGAAATTTTGCTTATGACAGATAAATCATAATGTTTTTCCCACCAAGAGTTTCATGAAAATGAGTCATGTTCTTTCTAATGCGAATTGCAATCGTAGTGGGGTTGCCGATGAGGAACTTTTTCACATCTTTTTGGCACTGTGGTAATATTTGGTGTGTTGGGACACCTCAAGAGTACATGTTGTGATGCCTGATTCTGATACTAGTTAGTTGGAGCAGCTTAATAAGCACTTGGAGCATGGTAACATAATTCTTCCTATCTTTCAAAGGGGGGATATGGAATGCTTAGGTCTTGAGAATAACGTGGTCCAGCCTCATTGGATTATTCACGACACTCTTTCTCTTCAAAATAATATCGTTCAAACTTTTGAAGGGAGCAGGAACACTGATAATACGACTTGCGCGCCACCCAAATGGGTCTAGTGTATTCAAGCTATTGGCAACCAAATAGCATTGCATGTGGATGGGAGTTGCTAGGGGAATCTTGGGCATGCAAGATTTGGTGGGCTGCTTCGTAACGTTAATGAGTCTTAGATATGTGGTTTCTATGGTGATATTGGTTCAGCAAATATTGTGAAGGCTGAGTTATTGACAGTGTTGCATGGCTTAAGAATTGCTTGGGAGTTGGAGTATGTTGATATTCTCTGTGTCTCGAATTCTTGACATGCCATTAATCTCATCAAACATCCGCCACAAGAGTCACAATTGTGGAAAGCGTTCGTGACTTTGTGAAGGAAGATTTGAGTGTCCAATTTGTGCATTCATCGAGAGAAGGCAATAGGTGTACTAATTGCCTTGTCAAGTTTGGACTAAATTATGGCATGATAATTTCTAAGGTTGCTTATTGATTATCACACAAATTTCTATTTATTAAAAATATTTAATTATTTTTTTTACTAATTATTTGAGTTAAGATACATAAATGTAATAATTATCAAGTTGTATAAATTTATTTTTAATATAGTGTATATTTAAAATATTATATTATTATAATGATGTATAAATGAAATATTTGATATTTTAATTTTTGACAATGTATAATGAAACCATTAAAATACTAATTAGATAAAAGATGACATGATTATTTAAAAGTTTTAAATTTTATACCAGTATATAATTTTGTTAATTAAGCTATGATAACTAGTAGTAGTATTTTATTTACGTATTGTTTATCGTATAATTTGTGAGGCGGAACCTGGAGTAGAAGTGCGATCCCAGTGTTAGTGTGTTTCCTCTCTACTCACTTACTCCGGGATCGATATTTTCAAGAACAGATCGAAAAGCTGTTCATCGATCTGGTGGATCTGCGATTGAATTGGGAGAAAGAAGATGGTTACCAAAACAGAGGAAACTCAACTGAACAGGCTTGAAAATCAGGTCGATAACGGCGGCGGCGGCGCGTGGGAGTACCTCTGCCTCGTGCGAAAGCTGAAAGTTCGGCGGTCGGAGAAAGTTCTGAAGCATGGTCTCTCCATCTTGAACGACCCCAAACACCGATCCTCTCTCGGCTCCGATGGTCCCTCCTCTTACGCTACTGACCTAATTCTTTTTATTTTGCTTCAATTATGTGATTCTGATTTGTTGTGATTTTTGGAGTTTTCAATTTGACTCCATGCTTTAGTTGCAGGTCCACGTTTTATTCAATTTGACTTTTGACTAACGTTTGTTTCGCTGTGCAGAATGGACCTTGTATGAGCAGGTTGCAGTTGCTGCTATGGATTGCCAATGTCTCGACGTTGCCAAGGTTCGATCTAATTTGGTTTAGTGTTTTTCTATTAGTTTCTTTCAAATATTGTAAATTGTAATGGATACAGTACAGAAAATTGTAAAATCTTAGCCTCCTTTTGGCGAAACAAAGCTGCTGGTATGAAATTCGCTTGCTTATTTGAAGTAGTTGAAAGTTATCCTTATTGGATTATTCCTTGAATCTCTTGTCTCTTGTCACTTATGTTGTGGAGATGCTGATGATGCACCTGAGATGGTTGATCACGAGTTTCTACAGGGGATTATAAACCTGCTTGAGTCTTGATGCGTTTTGTTTTAGGGTTTCCATAATACTTGTATTTCATTACTTAACTTGTAAGGTTATCGTGCACTTTCTTTGGTTGCTCTTTGTTTTCTCGGTAGTGTATTTGTGTTAAGATTAAGCCTTTTTTAGTTATTCATTCTTGTCAAAATTTTGTGCCAAGATGTTTGATCTTGTTTGCTTTTGTAATTTGTGAGCCTGGAAAGTAATATGCTGCTGAACTTTTATGTTGTCCATCATGTTCTTTATGTTGCCAAAATTGAGCATTTGCTGCATTTGTCTCCTCCATATGCTACGAGAAACAATCTAGTTTGAGATCTTATTAATATTTTACTTCTTTAACAGGACTGTACAAAGGTTCTTCGGAAGAGATTCCCAGAGAGTAAAAGAGTTGGTAAGTTAAATTGTGTATGCCTTCTTCCCAAGTTAAATTTGAATTAGTTAGCTAAATAGCACTGTATACACAACTCTTGCTGTGTGTGACTGACTCTACACCTAACTCTGTATAAGCTTGTTGGGGGTGGGGTGGGGGGCAAAGAGAGGAGGGGGGGTTGATTCAGTTGCAGTTGTACCACCTGAACTCAGAGACTGCACAGTCCACTTGTACAGTTTTGTTTAGGTGCAGATGTAACACATGCCTTTTAATTGCCCAGTGATGTATCTGTGCTCTTATACATATGTTACTGATGGGCTAATAAACTATTTCGTATGTTGAGTTGATTGATCTGGCTACACTACATTACATAGAAATCCAAATTTGTCTGTGCATATGGATGCTCATGCTCCTATTCCCTCTAGATTTTTTTTTAATCAAATTGACTAATTATTACAGGTAGGCTGGAGGCAATGTTGCTTGAAGCAAAAGGATCCTGGGAATTGGCAGAAAAGGCTTACACAAGCCTTTTGGAGGACAATCCTCTTGATCAAGTAAACTCACTTAACCTTATGGAGAAACCCAAAAAGGGGAACTGTTAGTTGCTCAGTTACCCTTATGTGATGAAACAAAAATCTTATAATTTTTAATTTTTCTTTTGTGTTTTGTTACTTTGATTGGATTTATAACCTTTCAGTTTTACATTAAATAGGCTAGGGTGCTTGACTAAAGAAAACCAAAATCTAAAGTGTTTATCTTTTTGGTTTTGATGTTGTGCAGGCCATTCATAAGAGGAGGGTGGCAATGGCAAAGGCACAAGGCAACATTTCTGTGGCTATTGATTGGCTTAATAAGTATCTGGAAACGTGAGACAAACGTTAAAAAGTTTTTGTTTTCTTCCAAGATTAAAAATAAAAAGTAGTTTCTGATTTCATCAAAAAATAGAGCATGTATCTGAATTCTTTTTCTCAATTTAACAGATTCATGGCAGATCATGATGCATGGAGAGAATTGGCTGAAATATACATCTCCCTGCAAATGTTAGATTTTATTCTACTGTTTATCTTTCCCTCTACAAGTGTAACAATTATATTGCTATTTGCTAATTATTAAGCTCCCTTTATTTTTTTCTGTCATTCCGTCCTCCTGTTAGGTATAAACAAGCAGCGTTTTGCTACGAGGAGTTGATATTATCTCAACCTACTGTTCCACTCTACCACTTAGCATATGCTGATGTAAGTAACTTCTTTATGAAATATGATTACTTTATTTTGGTCAAATCAAATTCTTCTCTCATTTCTTTGCTCCAATAGCAACAACTAGCAAGGCACAAAATAAATTGCATGCTAGAGGTGTATGTTAGTAAGTAGTAATCTAGCAAAATTCTTGACTTAATTATGGCATTGCCAGGTACTTTATACACTTGGTGGATTAGAAAACCTCCAAACTGCCAAGAAATACTACTCATCTACTATTGACTTGACCGGAGGCAAAAATACCAGAGCACTCTTTGGTATATGCTTGGTAAGATCTTCCATACAGGTTTTCATTTTATGTGGTCCTCTGCAACTGCAAGTTAATGCGTATGAACTGACTAAACTATGGCTGTTTTAATTTGGAAGTTGGTTGAACCTAGGTTTTATTTGTTACAAACTTACAATGAAAGTCATAATTTAGTTTTACTTTGGTAAATTACAGTTTTTCCTTCATTGATTTTGATTTTCTCCTTAACAACTTGGGATCCATGGATTCTTCTTTTCAAAACTAATCATTTATATGCCTGAAATTTAGTTTTGCTCCTGTTATGCAGTGCACCTCTGCTATTACACAACTTACGAAAGGGAAAAGCAAGGAGGACAAAGAAGGGTCCCAGTTACAATCTCTAGCAGCCAAAGTATTGGAGAAAGATTACAAGCAGAGAGCTCCCGACAAGCTTCCTCAACTTACAAGTGCCTTAAAGAGTTTAACATTGTCATCATGATGCAGCATCTCTTAAAGATTATTATTTAGTCACTTTTGACATTTTCTCAGATTGTTGCCAGCTTGAATCAACATATTTAGATTTCCTCAATCATTTTTTCTCAATATTAGAATGAAAATTCATATTGTTCTGCATTTTACCTTCGATAATGAATATTTATTGAAAGACAAAGTTTCAGATTGCCCTGTACTGTAGATCTAAAAATATTGTCATAGCTTTCCTAATGCATAGGATGGGGCATAATTTGTTTTTGACATCCTTTTGCCATTTTTTTTTTCATTGGCCATACAAATTAAGTTGAAAGATTACACCCTCCCCGTTTTTAATAATTTTCTTCAGGGTTTCATTTAGCATGAATGGTAATATTATGCTTTGATGATGTGGCCCGTTGTAGTATAAATAGATCCCTGTCACGCGGATTGGGGCTGCAGAATTTGCACTCTTTGGCATAGCAGAAAGTCGCATGTCGATTACTCGATTCGACCCTGTTTTTAGCATCAAATATTTGTTCCTTCAAGGCGTGCTCGCTCGGATTAACTCGTTTTGAAGATTTGTTTTTATAATTTCTTGACATAGTTCTTGAAAAAACTTTTTTTAAAAAAAAGTTTATGGTACATCTGAGTAAATAGCTTAATAAAGATGTGTATTTGATTATCGTTTAATTCAGTAACCATATATTGATAATTTTATCATTAAAATTATTTAAATAAGTAATTTTCGGTAATTAAGTTTTTTAGTTTGAAAGTTAAAGTTTATATTTTTTTTTAAAAAAATAGTTGTTTGATAATGATAGATTGGATTGAAAGCTTAAAAAAGAAAATTAAACGGCTTACAAAATTTAAAATAGGGACCTAAAGTATTTTTTAATATTATTTAGTTTTATTTTAATTTCCAAAAAATTAGATGATAACACCTATAGAATTGTCATATTATTAAGTTTGTTTTTAACATTGGGTTATACTGTATTAAAGCATCAACCAAGAAATATGAATGTTTATTTATCTTGTCTTTCCCTTTCACGATAGTAGTCTTTGTAGTTTTCTAGTAGATAGCTTTTTAGATGTCCTTGTTTGTTTTTTTTTTTTTGGGTACATAACCTTTAACTGTCGATTAGATAATATTTACACTGGAGATAAAGAGTTAGGGAGAGCAAAAACAGAAACAAGAAAACAAGGAGAAAAAGAGTGGAGAAGAGAGACAAGAAAGCTAGTAAACAACGAGCATGGATAAGACAAAGTGAGAGGGATGGCAAATAACCTATATTCATGGGTAATTTTCTGAGTTCGTTTCGATTTTGATAGAAAATATATATTGTAACCGAGTGTAGGTAAAGATATTATCTGAATCATTTAAACATGAATGAGAATGAAAATGGATGTCAAATTATATCCTATTCGTACTCGTATTTGTCACTATTATAATTTTTTTGTCAATATATATATATATGTGGATAATATATATTAAAGATTTTATTGTTATATTTTTTGAAAATTTAAATCAATTAGCATAATTGTTAAATAATTACATAACAAACTTAAAAATATACATTTAATTAAAAATATAATTAAGTTCTTAATTTTTTTGTTATTCATTATATTTATATATTGTATGAATTAAAAACTTAATATATAATTTATTTAAAATATAAGTAAAGTAAAATTATAAAAAGAGTATAATAAATTATCCACGAATATATCTGAATCTGATAAAACTCGACAGAGAGATGGATATTAAAACTTTAAAATCCGTTTCTTTTATATCCTTACTCGCCTCACCTTTTGCGGAAATGAGCTGGAGAGAACCAAACGTGTCTCGACCAGTCCCTTTGCCATCCCTGTATGAGAGAAAGAAAAAGGGTTCCTCATTCACCCAAATTGTGTTAAAGAACTACTTGTTATATATATATATATATATATATATATATATATATTAAGCTGCTCTTTTTTTCTTTCTTTCGAGAATGTGTTTAATTGAAGAAAAAAAGCTATAAATATAAATTACACCACTATATCTATGTTGTTATTAAAAAACTGTAACTAGACACAATGAAATAAAATGGAAGTGATTGCATTTGAATCTCAGGAATTGCAGGTGAAACAATGTCACAACACAAACTCAAGTAATGCTTAACCATAATTGAGAACTTGAGAAGGCACAGGACACGACATGGTGGTGGGCATGGTGAATTTGTCGGAAACGTTAAGGACACAAGGAGGGACATTGTCATATCATATGCAATATTAAGTTGAAAAAATGGGCACCTGCTACACGATACTGCTATATATGTCATGTTCAGGTTGAACTTTGAAGAGTACTAATTGCAGCTTTTGATGGTCTCCCATCCCAATTCCATGGGGCATGCATCCACACCAGACGCTGTTATGTTTATGTTTATGTTGGGTGCAGTGCAGAGGCAGAACCGTCCTTCTCTTTACTCAAAAATGCCATTACTTTTGGTCAACTGTTCCTCTTGTCAATTCCATTTCAGGCCACTTGTAATCATTTTCATCAACATAATAGCATCAATTATCAAATAGAGATTCATCTATTACGTATAATTCTTGCCCTTCTCTTGCTCTTTGGGTAAAAAGTGAAAACCAAATCTTGCACTGAAATTATTATTTTAGTTTAATGTATATGTAATTTCATTTTGGTATCTAATAAATAAATAAATTTATACATTATATTAATAAATAAGATGATAGGATAGTAAAGTAATTTTTTTATTAAATGTCTATGTATAAAAAATTTATCAAGATAAAATATATAATATGTTGAAAATTTCATATTGACTAATGATATAGTCAAAATAATGTATATAAGAAAAAAACAAACTTTACTTTACAAATTGATCTTGTGAAATTAAATTGTACTTAAATTTAAATTTTAAAATGGTATAAGAATTTATTCTAACAGCCTACTATCTGATTGTTATAGCATCACTTGTAAATGTCTAATAATATAAACATCATACCTTGCTGGGTTGTAATGTTAATCATTTCCTTTTATATTTGCTACATTGAAAAATGAGAGGTGCAAATAACTTTCCAAACACACTCTGAAATGTTTGCAAAAATTATAAGCATGAAATACTGAAGTATTAGTTAAGACGATTTTAACTAAATTTCCATACATTTGGTTTTGTGTTGACAAATTTATTTTACATCTAGAATTGAATTTGAATGAAGCAAATTTAGACCACTTATAAGTAAAATAAAAAAAATACTAAAACTCACTACTAATTTGGTTTTAAAATAACACTATCGAAACATAAATTATATTACTTCAAAATCAAATTTTCAAAACTAATTTCATTCTCAATCAGTTTTATCAACATTCACCTAAATATACAGTAATAAATGATAAATGGAAGCTCAACTATAGTCAGGTTAATTGTTTTCTAGCTCAAACTAAAACAGGAGTGAAGTTAGTGTTTAATACAGCTACTGAGCTACACTGTCATAGGTAGCCGAGGATGGAAATGTGAGGTCGTGACTAATGCACGTCCTATACGACAAACAAGCCTGAAATAGATTCCCAAAACTACTACATTATTATTCATGATGTCAATTCCAATGAAAATGACTTCATAACTGTCACGTCAATTTACAGATTCCCTCATTTCCGTTGCAATTAATGCCCCCTTGTGTACAATTTATATTCTTTGCCCTCGTAGTCGTAGAACATATTCAAAATATTATGCATTCCTCGACAACATTATATTAGCACTTTGTGCCAAACAACTGTGTGCTCCTAATCTTATTCATTCAATACACTTTGTGTCAAATATATCCCTCCCTATCTGGAAATAGGGAAATCTCTGCCCTTTTTTCAAAAAAAAAAAAAAAACAGAGAAGCTTTTGTCCCTTATCATCATATGATTCTTCTTGTCATTGAAATGGAAAAGTAGAGCAAGCAACCTGTAATAACTTCATTAACACAGCCTCTATTTTTCGGTCAATTAATATAGCCTACTGTTAATTAAGACTTTTCCAAGACAAAATTACGTATTATTCCGTCAAGTCTTTTATGTAATTAAGGCCAGTGAATTCTGTCGAGTCTAAAGTTTCTAAAAAATTGGAGTATACGAGAATTGTATATTCATTTACTACCTTAATTAATTTACGTTTATCTTAAGAAATCTAAATTGACTATAAGACGGGAACTAAATATGGCTTCTCGTGATCAAATCTTAAGAAGAACCTCCATTTGTTTTGATCACCGTGGATTTCTCTTGTTAAATCCCATATGCTTAATATACTGGACAATTAATTGAAGAGGCATAAGTTCAACGATATATGCAAGTTGCCCAAAAAAAAAAAGCACTATTTGACAACCCAGAACGTCTGCAACAAACTTCCAATGTTATCACCGGTTTCTTGCTCAGACTAATCTGATGTAGCGATTTTACATTGCTCCATCTCATTACCTATGCATAGCTGAGACCAGGTGTTATCAACATCCTTGGGAGCTGTGCTGTTAATGCACGGGTAAGTGGATATGATGCTTTCTGAAATGATATACATCTGATGTGTGCAATCACTTCATGCAAAATGAAGGATTAAACATAGAAGATATAAATACATTAAATTATGTTCCAAGTTACCAAGAACTTAACTTTGAATATTGAAGAAGAAACTGATCAGGGGAATTAACAGGAAATACCGGGCTCGATGACTGACAATGTTATGTGCTGGCAGCAGGTATTTATTGAAAAGGGTCTAAAATGGTATTAAAACTTGGTGATGGCAAAAAATGATCGAAAAAAAGATATGGATGTGGATGACATGCCTTAGCATGAGTACATGTGTGCACGTATGCGTGTTAGCATTTATTCGTGATCTAAGGAATAAGGTAGTCAGAACGATGACTAAGATTAATAACACTATAGCCTTTAAAAAAAAGAGTAATAACAGTATAAAAAAGACTCTAGTGCTAAAAAATAATAATAATAACATGCCTAAGGATCATCAGAACTGAGGGCTATAGCTTGTGCTAGAGACCGAAGAATGACTGTGCTATTGTTTTTGACAAACAACATATTATGCCAAGAATGATAAAATGAATTGAACTAAGCAAGAGATTTTGTTTAATGTGCATAGTTCAAATACTTCTTTCATATGAGATTTGAAACTAAAATTGCAGACTTAAAGTCTTAAGAAGACATTATCATTGTTAATAACTATCAAGTCTAAATGTCTAATCCTGTGCAGAATTTGGATTGAAGGATCATACAACAGACTACAAGGATAAAAAAAATGATATTTATATAGTATCTCATAAGGATTTTGTTTTGACAATAATGATTCACAAGCCATGGCAGGCTAGCAATTGTCTTCAGAGAGTAAACTAAATTGATATTTGGCCTACCAGCATATAAATATATTTGGCCACAATCTCATCAAATTTACGAATTATTATCAGACACATCAAAGTAGGCAATTCTATTAAGGCAAAAAAGTTCATATTCATGCCCCATGCATTGCACATAAGTATAACCTGAAGTATAGAAGACAGTCTCTAATTGGTGGTTGCTAAAAAAAGAGTTTTGACATTTATAATTTGGTGATCTTCCACTCACTCACTACCTTCTTCAACTTCAGCCCCAACACGCCTTCCTAGTAATTGGGAATTACCCATTTGGAATAACAGCCTTACATGTTTGATGAAATGAATCCTCAATGCTAAAAGTTAAAAATACATGACAACCCAGAACAGGGAATAGTAGTTATATGCTTACTAGTTAAAAGAGAATAAAGATGCAATTGGATAAACATACTGTAAACTTTGTATTTCAAGTAATATGGACCATAAAGTTGACACTTGAAGACAAATGTACAGCCATTTGGGGGAAAAAGTCTCTGATTTGTTCAAATAGCATTGAGGATATGAATTTAACAAGGGGAATGAGAGAAACAAAAGTACTCATTTTTAGTCAACTGTGTTTCAATCACATTGTTGATAAATCAAAACTCACTGACAGGTCTGTTAGTACTCAATATGTGATGGATTTTAGCATATCTACTGGTTCTTCCAAGCATACAAAACAAGAGAGAAACTAAGACCTTGCAATTTGGTCTCAGGAAATCTCTCAGAGAAAGACCACGCCAAATCAGAAGGTGGTTGGCTAGCCCACAACTTGTCCGCCGCGGAGAGGCATGTCCTGAACATAAAGACGGCATTTGCAAGGGATGTACCAAAGAGCCAATTATGAACATCCCAGAAAACTTCCACTGCAAGGCCATCTACCAGGATAGTATGATTCCCCCTGAACTTCCATCTCAACCGCTTCACTTGCATCACAGTTTTGCTGTCAATGCGAATTACAAGGCTCGGATCACCAACACTTGCAGTGTCACACTCAATCACAAGATCATGAATTTGGCCATTGTCACAAAACACAGCCTTGGTACCATACAACATCTTACCAAAAACATGCTCTTTCTTGGCAACCAAAGCTGCATTGTGGGGTAGTGGATTGGCATTAGTCTTCTTGAACGCTTCTCTCCTCAAATCCCCCAGAAGAAGTACCATTTGTCCATCCACAACAGCTCCCACATAAAATCCCCCCAACGGTTCCGGCCCAGAACCAAATTTAGCCGAAGAAAGGTCCCAATATACATCAACTTTACAAGAATGAACCTCTAGACTCTTACAACCTCTCCTCTTGGAGAACCCCCACGGTTTGATATCCACCTTACAGAGACTCTGGCTTGATGAATCGTCGATCCCAACGCCAAGGCCTTGCCCCATCAAATTCTTACTCCATGTGACAGTAATCAGGCAGGAACTACCACCAACCCTGCATTGATAAACACAAGTAACCACATTCTGCGCACTTTTATTAGTGCTTGAAGACGAAGAATCCGCCACTTGAACTCCATTTTCGCCAAAACAAGAAGGAAAATCCTTCATTTTCTGCTGCAATTCAATTCAATTACCAAGCTTTTTTCCCTTTGCGGTTTTTCAACAAACAGATGGGATCCAGTTTTGAAATGGACAAGAACACTCACTCAGTAACAAGGTGAAACTCACAAAAAACAAGTTGGGACAGACACTTACGTTAACTTGATCAGAAAAACCCATCAAGGAATGGTTTTGAATATGGAGTTAGAACCCATGAATCCAAATTGAGAGAAGTGTGTGGGTTCAAGACAAATATAGAAAATGTGGAGAGTAAAACAGCTCCGAACCCAGAGAGAAACAGACAAAAAAAGCACACTTCTTTCACTGTCAATGTCTCTACGTTACTAACGATTGAAGTTTTCTAAGGGAAAAAAGAAATACCCCAAAGCCTAAAAAAAAAAAAAGGCACAACAGAATATAACGTAAAATGAAAAGAACCTTACGATGGCGACGCAAAGAAGCAAAAAATAACGGAAGTGAAGAGAATGGAGAAAAGGGGACACTATAGTGCGGAAGAAAACGGAAACTGGGTATTGTGGTGACCGGCGAACGAAGGTTACTACTCATTCGACACTCATGACGAAATGTGAAAACAAAAAAGGTTTCATTTTATACTGTGGTGTGTGTCTTTCGTTTTTTCTTTTTTTCCTTTTTTCCTTTTCCAGCGAGACCAAGTTTTTACCTGACACGATTACACGAACAAGAGAGGCTTTTGTTCGCGTAACTGCTGCCGCGTCCTTCGTCAAAAAATTCAATGAGACACTGTTCATATGTACTATACACGTAAATACCAGTATATGAATTCCCTTGTCTTTTCATCTTGCGTCTATTTATATCTTCTTCTCTTCTTCTTTTTTTTTTTTTACCTTTTATTCGTATTTTTATATAGAATTTAATATGAGAAATAGTTTTTTTTTAAGAAAATGAGAAATAGAAAATAAAAAGGCTATATATATAATATTTTTAAGTTTAATTTTTATGCGATGTTAAGTATAAAATTTATATTTTTAAAAATTATATCATGTATTTTATGTTATTTTTTATTGGAGCAGTTCCAATACATATCATTAAAACCCTATTTATTAATATTCGAGGCCTTTCCATTCCTTCAGTAAAAAAAAAAGATCTTTCAATTCCATTATTTTCTATTATAACTAAATAAAAAAAATCATCTTTACTACATCATTTTAAATTTTATAACTAATGTAATGGGTGAATTTTTTTTTTTCAACTATTAAAGTATTTTGATTATATTACATTTTTTAATACTACTTTTGTAACATTTTTTTTTCTATCACATAATTTATTTTAACACATTTTTTTATTTCTCTGTTACGTGTATTATGCAAAAGGCCAAAAGAATGACACAATAAAGGTTTTTCAGTCAGAAACGGTTCCTAGGACGTGGACCCCATAAGCTCGTGGAAATGGCGAAATGCCAAGCACCCATCCGACGGACGCATTGGAATAAGGATTACGTGCTTAACATGCCTTGCGTGTCATAGGAATCAACTATATCGGTTGTTTTTTAAAATCTTATTTTTTAATGTTTAATACTTTTTACTAACACTTTTAAATATCATTTTAATTTTTTATTAAGAGTATAAATCTATTTTACCTATTATTCTTTCATTTGTTAAAAAAATCCTTCTCCTTTTTTAGTCAATCATTATACCAATAAATAATGATAAAATAAAAAAATCTTTTAAAAAAATTAAATGAAGAAATAAACTGATTTTTCAAATTTAATTTCCATCAATTATCAAAATTTATCATAAATGTAAATTTTAAAGAAAATATTAAAAAACTCAATGACCTTACTGTATATAATCATTTATAATAAAAAAAAGGTAGAATTCTCTTCAGGTTGTATATTTAATATAAGACTACATCATTAAGGTAAAAAAAAAACTCAGAGTCTCCTT
>PYAF01000459.1:957170-970291 GCA_007407185.1 Glycine tomentella | reverse complement strand
ATAAGATAAATATTTTTCTCCTAACATAATTTATTTCATAATCAAGTGTCAAACAAAATTCAAACTTGATTATTTAATTAAGAAATACAAACTATTACCATTTATGTCGACCACTGTTTATTTATACTTAATATTATACTACCATACATTTAGTATATTTAATCATAATTTAACTTAAAGCTAATTTATTTCAAATATATATATATAGTATATCAATTAAACTCTTAAAATATTAGTTCATGTTTTAAATAATTATTCCTTATTAGTAACAAATAATAATTATTCCTTAGATATATATATATATATATATATATATATATATATATTCTCTTTGGTCTTAAATATACGGAAATTTTTTTTTCTCAAATATTAAATTTTTTAAACTAATTTTATCTTATTAAATATTATTATCTTTAAAATATTCTTCATTATTGAGATGCTAATTTCAATAATTATTTCTTATTTTTAATATCAATTTTCAATAAAAAAAATAAGTTAAAAAATTATTAATTAAGATTAATAAAATTAAATATAATTAATTAACTTTCTTACTTAGCCACATGTTTTATTTTTCTTGTGATCGGAGGGAATATGTTCAACTTTTAGTATTTGCACTTCTGTTCAGGCCAAGAAATGCCTCTGAAACTAGGAGCAATGAATGCAACGTGCGCACTGATTATTTATGTATCATTTCTCTATTATTTATGATCAAATTACAATTTTGGAAGGAAACACGTCCTTCATATGGCTTTACACATTTTGTGTGTCAGCAAGTAATAGCCTTAAGCCCTTGACATTGAATTCTAAATACTGTTTCTGAATCGAGGTCCTGTATATCAGAAACATCTGAAAAATCAAATGCATACATTGTCTGAAAAATCAAACTAACCTGTTTCAATCAGGGATGCTAGGATTGATTATTTAGAGTTCAATTTCTGTCATTCTATTGAAATAGAGTTAAGGTGTTCAATGGCATCTTATGTTTCAAATGGTTTTTCTGATAGAATTCTACAACATCGATTGACCCATGTAGCTGTGGGATCAGGTTACGTTGTTATAATTTACCTTTACTGTGTCTCCCTGTATTCATTTATAGATATATTGAAAACCACGTAATTGTAGTTTAGAAATTATAAACCTTGAAATCAATTTTTTTGTATGGTTTTAAAGACTATAGTGGTGTGTGATCCCCTTATTTTCTCTCATGGCAATCAGATGATGCAAACAGAAGTCGGATATGTAAGTACTTCAATTTTTGGTAAATACTAATGTGTGTATTAAGATGGCATCTCTACATCGCTCCACTCGGTCTTCCATTCACTTAATTAGTTGATTCTGTTTTGTGTGTTAGCAGATTCAAATTCAACCATTGTTTTATTTGAAGGATTTTTCTATGGAAGGCTTGCTGTACTAGTACTACTACGTACTATCGCTTATAGGCGTTCTGGTTCTTCTCTTAGCAGCCAACTAAGGGTCTCTTTGTGCTTTTAAGAGTTTCTATACTGGAAATATATGTGCAAATGCTTGATAAACTTTGCTATGTAATAATGTAAATATGTTTCATGTCTAGTACATAATTGATTCATTTGCATATGTTTTTGATAAGGTTTTCACCTTTACTAAAAAAAAGGTTTTCACCTCAAAAGTCTTTGGGGATGAATTAAAGAGATTTTTATTTTGTTTAGAAAAGAGACTGTCGAAGATAATTAAGCTGGTTGACTAGTGCTCATTTGGACATCCATTAGTGCATTTAAATGTTCCAATTATGGTGAAAATATGTAGCTACTGCGTGTTTAAAGGCCCAATATAGTGTTTTAATGTACTCAGCTTGCTTGGATTAATACACATAGTTGTTCTTAAGTTAGTTAAGAGACTATTTTGGTAATTGGAAAACACTGAACACTTTGTCATGTCTTCTCACAACATTGCAAGCCACTCGAGATTCCACCGTTCAAGTGTTCAACATCAAACCTGAGGATGGAGGATCATCTAGCTTGCTAGCAAGTGCATGTTTGGTTTTACTTGGAAAATATTCCAAACCAAGAAAGCATACCTCATGATTTTTACTCAAATCATGCTTTAAAATTTCTTTCCTAAAGAAAACAAAAAGTAAAAAACAGACTTTCCGTGGATTACCACCACAAAATTCATTCAGTTATCTTAATTTCGTTGCATAAACTAGAATTGGTAAAATGGTGTAGTAAATAGCTTCACTGTGAGGATGGTGGGGCTTTGTTTCTCGAGTTATCCGTTTATTTGAATCATTAGATTTTTGTCCAATGTCTGAAATTGTGTTGTAATTGAGAATTGGACATTTATTTTCTGTATTCTTACTATTGCATATGGCATCTCTCATTGCATTCTGAATTCGAAATGTAATGAGAAATGTCAGATGCAATAGAGAGAGTGTAAGATACAATAGCTGAGAATTATACACTCTCATTTCACCTATGTGTCTCAATATTAACCGTTGACAGATGGATCAATGATGCACATTTTCTCAACTTCATCAATAGCACCTTCTCCTAGCAGCACCAGACCTAAATCCACTGTTAACTTATTAGATAGCGTTAAAAATTCACATAATCACACTGATTGACTATCAATGTTAGATTACAATAAGTCCAAGATCACTTGATGCATTCTTTTGTTTGATTCGCTTTAAACTTGCTATTATCGCATTTAATTTTAAGCGGTTGAAAACTTATAGGAGAAAACAAGAAAAGAAATGATAGTTATACTATAGTTTTTACTAAGAAAATATAGGTAAAATTTAAATTATTTCCAAAACAATGTAATTTATAGAATCAATTAACAATTTAAAAATACAAAAAAATTATATAATCATGTATACAAATTGCTCAGTAGTGATTTATCTGTGCGAGAATATCGTCAAATTTTAAGAAATATGAATACATACCATGGTTTTAAATTACGGCCTAATATCAAAGATATTTTGATATTCTGCAATCATATATTTTTGCAATTGTCCACAATGGAAAGGTTTTCTTGCTCACTAACCACAGTTTAAAACCATAATACATACTAATGAGTAACTTTGTCTTAAATACTTGTACATCATAGAAAGAAAGCGTGTTTTGGCTAGGAGAAAGAGTAGCAGACCCTTTCTTCAGGGCCAATGCTCAATTCCCTTATGAGATGATTGAATTTAGAAAAGGGAGAGTTGTTTGTGATGCAAGAAAATCACCAATTAGTCTCCTGTCCTACTGAATGTGATGACTTGGAAAGTCTGAGTGCAGCACAGCTCACAGGCACATGATAGCCTTGTCAAAGGCGCAAATCAAGGAAACCAAAACATACACGACCCAATCAAAAGTGTCTGCAACTGGCGTTGATCATTGTAACGACGGAAGCCTTGTGTTCTCATCATTAAAAGCACGCTAAGCACTAGACTTTTTCCAACATCTCACCTAAAAAAACCATGGACACCCACTACCAAAACATCCACAAAATTAAATATTTACTAGTAGTACTCCATAAGGCCAAAATTTAACCACCCAGTTTACGCTCCTCTCTATAGTCTTATTATACCTCCACCTCTCATTCACAAAGTTAAAAACCACACATGGTTCGATCAGTGTAGAAGGAATTGAACAACATGATCGCAGGTTGTTTCAGCCAACCCAACACTCCTTCATCAAGCAGCAGCAGCAGCAGCTCCCAAGTGCCACAGAATGTGGTAACATGCATATACCAAACTCAACTATGTAATTCCCCCACTTATCTCACTCTCAGCTGGTCCAAAACCCTTTTCTCTCATTGCCTAACCATTTCAGCTACAGACATCTTTTCCATCACAATTTCTCTAAACTCCTCAACCTTCTCCTTCTTCAGAACACGCCAGGGCTCAAAATCAATCAACAAGCGCAAAATCAAGCTCCACTGGAACTTCACCCGCGCAGAGTTCATTCAAAACTCCGCAGAGCCAGAGTCACGCTTCTACCTTGCAATCTCACACAATGACAAACTCCAATTCTTTCTGGGAGACCTTCTCCGCGATTTGAATCGGCGCCACAAAAAGGTCGACGCTAAGGCTAACAACGTTGTTGACCCGGTTCTGCTGTCGAGGAGAGAGCACGTATTCGGAAGAAGGTGTTACGTGTCACGTGCGGTGTTCATGGGTTCGAAGCACGTGATAGAGATCGAGTGCGGAGGGGGTGTGCTAGGAGTGAAAGTGGACGGTGAGACGCGGTTGGTGGTGAAAAGGTTGGCGTGGAAGTTCAGAGGCTACGAGAAGATATTCATCGACGGCGTCCAAGTGGAGTTCTATTGGGACGTGCTGAGTTGGGTGCTTAACAGCGACAGCGGCAGCAACAACGGGAACGGGCACGGCGTTTTTGTGTTCCAAGTGGGAGACGGAACGGTGTGGCCAGAAATGCTGGGTGCGGAGAAGAAATTAATGAACAAGAGCGTGTCCGCTTCTAGCGTCTTGCAATGGGCAGAGGAGACTAGTGAGTGTGGGAGGACTTCCAGTTCTTCATCGACCAAGTCTTGTGCCAGCAACGCCACCGCCTTCTCTTTCTTGCTCTATGCTTGGACCATTAATTAATTCATTCCTTTTATTTCTTCTTTCTTCATACTCATTCTTTTACTTGAGATTGGATTGCTAGCCATTATTTTGTTCATATATGATATATCTATGTATCTATCTGTATACTCATCTTTCTTTCATCTTCTTGTACGATATTGCTCCTGCCAATTCATAAATAAATCTGTCCTTTGATGAATCTTTTGTGCCATTCTCAATCAAATATTGATAAGTTCAAAAATATTTCATTGTTCTATTAACTATCAGTCTTGGTTAGAAGTGTTTGTTTAAAGAGGGGAGAACAACACAAAATATTTCAACGTGTACTATATTCTTCTGCATTAATATCATTAGGCAAATAATTGAAATGGAGCATTTTTAAGAGATAAATGGGGGAGAATTCATTTTTTAAGAGAAAAATGGGTGAAATTCTTTTTTAAGAAAGTAAAATATTATATATTACATCAAAACAGAAATAGGGCAATGCAGTATGGTTATTGCACATTTGTCATTATTTCAAAATAATTTCTTTCCGGACAAGCTTTAGCATGATACACCCTTGATTAATTGGCGGACAGCGAACTATTGAAATTAATGAATTTAGAAGAAATATAAAAGTCTGGCAGTCATTCATCAGAAAGTGTTTTGTCATACTGCAAAACCTTAACTATGTACTCTACTCACTGGATTATCTCTAATGACAGGGAGAGGCAAGCGAGAGGGTTAACAAAAGAAAGGAAATAAATTAATTGGACAATAGCACTCATACTTGGCAACATAATATGTTAGTATGTACAACTCTTTTAAGTGTTTTTTCTTGCTCCCTTTAAATATGTAATTGCTTGCTTGCTACTACATTTTTCCGGGAAGCATAAATTAAATCCAATAGACATACGAACGTGTGATATATATTTCATGATTGTAACTAAGGTGGATGAATATGACCGTCATTAATTGTGATGATTCTCATTGAATGTTCGTGCCCTTAGGGGCGGCCATAGTGCCACTGTGCCACTGCTTAGGTTACCCCTTGGCCCTTGTAAGGGATTGGCTTTCTGACTTGTGAGACACTTAATTCAAAGTCATACTCATGATTCATGACTCGTACGGCTCCAACACAAAGACCTGAAGAAGACCATTGTCGTACACTTTAATACAAAGCGACATTGCGACCTAGCGCGCACGCTCCAATACCAATCCAACTAGCTTGCAGTGGCAGAGACCCCTAATTCCCTCTTCTTAGTCATCATAGGGCTTGCACAGAGCACAGATAGAAAGGTAACCCTTTCTTTCGATAAAAGATGACCATGGTGGAGAATCTCTGCAGCATGAACTGTTACCTTTCCTCCTACCATTTTCTATTTTCTAATTTTAAAGCAACCTCGCTTTCTGACCAAGATATAAAATTATTTTTCAATCAAAGCTTCTCGATTAATTAATATTATAATCCTGTTTCAAAGTTCAACTATATGTAATCAATTGGTCAAAATTTTAAACTTTGGCACCTTAAAATTCTTCATATTTGAATTAAAATTATCTTCACGAGTAACGTGAGATAATATACTTTAGGCTGTATATAATAAACATCTACAAAAAATAACATGCTCATGGTCTTTCGACAATTAAGATTTAATATTTAACACATTATTTATTGATGAGTAAAATTCATATAAATTTACTTAAATAATGCTAATTTCACTTCTTATCTAGAGGGTGTTACATGAGCTTCACTCATTAGCAATAAAATATTTAAAAATATATCAAATACTAGTAATATATTGCTGGCATTCTAAAGCATCTCCACTTTCGTGCTTTAACAAACAGAGAATATATATATATATATATATATATATATATATGTGTGTGTGTGTGTGTGTGTGTGTGTGTGTGTGGCGTGTGTTTAAATAGGTTACACTATTAGGAAAAAGAAGAAGAAGAAATCTACTTGAAGTTGTATAAAGTTTGAAAAAACAACGTGTTGCAAACTTGCAATGGGGTCCATATAAAAATTGTAAACAATAACTTTATGTAATTAACTTTATTGAATTGCATAATTAAGATGAAAGTAAATTATGGTAAACAGACCGACAGTGAAAGATAATGAATATATTAGCAAAAAAAATGTTACATTTTTAATGGTAAAAAAATATTATATAGTAATGCATCGAATTAGTTTTATTGGCTGTCTAAAGAAAATTAAGTAATTAATATGAGCATTGCGTATCTATAGAATAATATATTACATTAAAAGATAATTTAGTTAATACAAAAATTTGATATATATTGTAAATATATCAAATATTTAATACTTAATGTTCTCATTAGGATCTGTATCTCCTACCCTAATCTGTCTTTTTTCTTCTCTTTGTGTGTATGAATTCATTTACTGACGTCAATTACCTCCAACCTGATATTCTGTGGACCCAATATAATACACTTAACATAGTGCATCATACTATCAATATAATTTCACAAAAATTACATTAACTATATAAATTTTATTAAATAAAGATTATAATAATAAAAACAATCTTATTGCTCAATAATTTGAGTATTCTCGCCTCTCGTTTTAAACGTATAGACAGCTTAAATTAGAGAAAAACAGTTTAAAATTAAGCTTTCCCTTGGGCCTCAGGTCGTCCTTCTTACAAAAACATACGGTTCATGGATTTATGAGTGGTCCCTAAGAAATTGAGACACAAGACAGGAATTGGACTAATAGAGGGGCCAGGTTAACTGTATCTGAGTCTCAGAGTCAGGACTGAGTGAGTGAACTTAATCCAATCACCATGCGTTTGGACACGACTTGGTTGTGATCGGAGGGAAGAAGAGTGTTTGGAATCTGACCAAGGAACAGAGGTACTATCTGACGGTTGGGATTACTGGGGATGTGCCATTGGGATATGTTCTTCGACGAGGATTTTGAAACTGCCAAAAACGCTATTCATAAGGAATCAGGCTTAATTAACTAAGTGAATTACTACTACTTCAGTTTGGATCATATCATGTGCCATGTATTGTGTTCATTGATAAGCTCATGTATTCTGTTCATTGATAAGCTCCTATGTGTGTGTGTGTCTTGTGTCTATGAATTTTTGTGTCGAATTATAAGGTGCCATCTTTGTGGAGTCCTTTGTTCTGTGTTTGCTTAAATTGAATGGGATGCAGTTTCAAGCACGATTTCATCAACGAAATTAAATATTACAAGCGCAAGCAAAAAAATCCATTTCCTTTTATAGTCCTCTGCTCTCATTAATTCGCTAACAACAGTATTACTCAATTAGATCTAAATTAATCGAATGTCTACAAGAGTGTTGGAAAACCAGTTTTATTATAAAAATATATCTGTGAAAGGATTATCAGTTAATTATAACATTAAAACTTCCCGTAACAAATTCTACTTGATAACAATAAAAAACATAAATTCAGTAAAAAAAAAAAAAATAGAAAACATAAAAACAAAACAACTAATATGTAAATGGCTATAGTATAACCCCAATTCAGAAAGAAAAAAATGCAAGGACTATATCGAGCTCACGCACGCAATCCACATTGTTTGGTCTCGAAAAACAAACATGTAAACAAGAAGCCCAATATGTTATTCTGGGCCATGGGCCCGTATGTTGATTGATTGATACGCACGCGGGTTTGCATTTCTCAATTTTGTTGCTCCAATATGTGACAGACTCCTCAAGAGGCTCCGGATTATATTAATTATTATATAAAGGATATTAAAATTAAAAAAAAAAGAAAAAGAAAATAAAGGTCTTCCAAAAAGTTTGAGAGAATGAAATTTTTGAAAGATAAAATTTCACGAAATGAATGTAAAATGAAGTGAAACTAAATGAATATTAGTTGTCATCATTTAAATTGTTTAAAATAAGGTGAAATAAATGAAATATAATGAAAAATCTTCTAACATTCTATTCTTTTTTAGGGAATATTCTAACATTCTACTCTATAAATAAATAATCCTCGTTGAGCAGTTACCGTTATTAATTATTTGCCATAAGGGATATTGGCTCATATGATTAGTCTAATTCTGCACTTTCAAAGTCAAGTTCGATTCAGAACAACCCGGTACGTAGTACGCTGGTAGGCAAATCCCCGTTGCTAATTCCTAACTTTATAATTTATATATAGGTATGAGCCTTTGTAGTTTGTATATTCGTGTGATGTGATCGAAGTTTGAGTCCGACTGTGGAAAATAACAAATCACATTTTGTGAATATAACAGAGTACTCCATCCATTAGTCAAATAAACAATATCTTAATACTAATCTTAATCGATGTTTATCTTAACTTTTTAATCGTTTCAAATGGACATGAACTTAATCGTTGTTTAATTTTACGGCGGCGGCAGGAGAAGTACTCCTAGGATTCAATTCTTATTCCATTTAGATAAACAAAAGAAAGTAATAAAACCCAGAAAGTTGCGTACGTAATGGAGGTGCTAATTAAAAAAAAAAAAAAACAGAAAGTAAATCGCACTTAACGTAGATGCTAATCAAATCAAAGCATACTTGATCCCCCCACGAACAAAATCTTGCTTTGGCTGGCTAGCTGCTGCATCGTTTCTAAAAATATAATGGATGCATGGATTTCCATCAACGCGATCCATTTATAGCATTTAGTTTTTGACTACCGTAAAATGTCCTATATTTTAGAAGTTTCCAATGTTCGAAATTAACAAAATGATTCTCAGAAGAAGAAAAAAGAAATGAATGAACATGAAAGCTAGAGTAGGAATTACATGTTGGAGGAAAATAAGTTCCTTGCTTAGTGTCTCTATTGATTTATTTATTTGTTTTGGTGTGGATTTATGCCATATATTACTATCTATCTTCTTTTTTTTATCTATAGCTAACGAATGCATTCATTTTCAAATATACACTATTACTATTTTATCATATTGAACTTTTAATTGGTTATGGTCTTATTTGGAACCTCTATGAGCACAGATCGCAGAGTCTTTTTTCTTTTCCTTGTGGAAACTTTCGAAGAATATATAATTCCATCACATGGAACTTTTGAAGAATAAAAAAACCTTTTGATGGTATACACAACTACTCAATACTAATATTAAAAACAAAACCAATTTCAGGGACTTACAAGAAATTGGTGCACTTTCTTTATCATGAATAAAATAATATTCTTTTAAAACTCCACGTAAGCTTTCTGTGAGTACACCAAATTAAGAGATTGGTGGAAATCTTTCAATTGAAGACGTACGACTTTCTTGGCAGCTATGATACATCACTGATAAAATGAAGGTACTTGCGTTGAATACGCAAAAGGGTAAGTTTTTACGTGGAATAATAAAGGCACTATGTCCAAAAGATATAGTATAAAAAAAAGAAAAAAAAGACTAGCATCCTTATCTTTAGTCATTAAAAAGGTAGCCACTATAGCCCACCCAAAACCTTTTGACAAAAATTCGTGAAGTATGATACGTATTGGGCGTTCCACAATCTTAAGAACCGAATAAAAATAAATGTGCCCAAAACATTAAAAGGCAAGCTTAGCTGGTTGAGTTTATTTATTTTCTGTCGCTGTCGTTAACACTAGATGATGCCCACCCCCATCTTTTTGGGGACCCCAATTTGTTTTTGGCACAGCCAAACAGGGAATTAAAAATTACTGTGCTTCTCGAGTGGAGAAAACAAAAACGTACGTACACAATACACAGCTGAGAATGGAGCAGACAACGTTTTAATGCACGCATGTCTTTGAGAAGTTTGTGACTGTGAGCAAGTTGATACAACTCATGCAAGTGTACCACAAACTTTTAGATAACATCGTACAAACTTATCTCCTAAATTTAGCGTTCATTATACTTAATCTTTTTTTATATCATACATAAGATTTCTTTATTTTTTTACGATTCATTACACTGTGATTTCTGATCCATTAATATTGTCAAAGATAATGAGAAAAGAAAGAAAGAAATGAGGATTTAATGACCTTAGTGTCACTTCCTCAACTCCAATGAAATTGACATTGTTGTACTTGACAAAACTAACTGTCGACCTACAATGTACTGTTACACAATATTTGTAAGAGGTGAAGTAGAAGTTGTCGAGCTTGATGATCGCATGTGACCCGTAGTGAGAACACTAGTCTTTAGTGAGATCATCGTTATACTTAAAGAGGATGTAGATAGCGTCGAAGGAGGCAAAGATGGTGAAGTTGATGAGAAAAATGAGGAGCAAGTTTAATGTATTTTCATAGATAAAATCGACGTGAATTTGGACCGAGAGTAAACTTGCACAAATTATGGAGATTTTTAGGATATTTTACAAAAAAATTAATATCATTAATAATAATAATTGTTCAAAAGAAACAAAAAATACAATCTTAAAGAAAAGATATAATTAGTATAATAAATATTAATTTTAAAGGATACAAATATAATTTAATATTTAGAGAAACATGCACATGCATGTAGCGGTATGCATCATGATTCTCATCTCTTATCTTTTAGGCTATGTAATCTTTGAGTGGGGGGCGTGTTTGGGCACTTTGGCTGACTTGTAAAGCATATCTATTGCGTACACTTTCTGTGTGTATATATAAAATTTATTTTTTCATAAGCTTTTTATTTTATTATCTTGTACTTTTTCTGAAATAGGATGCAGTTGCTCACTTGCACGAATTCTTGTGTTTGCTTGAATCACGAAAGTTAAAAGAGAAATTATTTCTTTACAACAAATTTATACGATGATAAGAAAAGAAGAAAGGGAAGTGTAAGATAATCGTTGTGGTGTTAATAATAATAATAATAATTAATAATAGTAGGTCTTATCCTATCACATGAAATCTGTTACATAAATCACATAAAATATCAAGGTTTTTTGTTTGACTTCATCTTTATCAAGATAATAGTAACACGTAGAGGTTTTTTTATAAGATAGTAACACAGGCATTTTTAACATCTTGATTAATAAAAATATGAAAAAAACTCCATGTGTGTTGTTAGCATTAAAATACTAACGTTATTGACTGTATGACATATATTAAATAAATAATTTTATGTGTCATTTTATTAAATTTAAATTACATTAAGTTAATTTTTATCGATTAATATTTTGAAATGACCAAAATTAACAAAATTGTAAAATTGAAATGCTAAATATCTTATGTCTCTGGGGGATCTTTCGATGCTGGGGGAATTTTGAGTTTGATAAAAAAAATCTCCCGGCAAAGGTTCCTATATAAGAAGAAACAACTATCTTCTCCTTTATTCTTCTTGGTCAATTAATCCTCTTTATTTGTACCTAAACAACTGATCTCTGTTTAGTTTCAGCTCTCTTAACTATATCCGATATCTATTTTTTGGCTTTCCTACATGATACTTTATATATATATATATATATATATATATATATATATATATAATTTTGCTTTTCAAGAAAAAAAAAATGTCGTACGTCTTTATTTGATTAAAATTGTGGATTTTAAATGATGAAAATTAAATATCTTTATTTTAAAATAGATGAGTCAAAATTATAGATTTTAAAAAAAACAGAATTATATTTAAGATTAATAAAATTTAGATCAAAGTTTTAAAAAAATAAAATAACTTGTATCTATAATAATAATAATAATTATTATTCTTATTAATATTTTGATTAGAATTATTATTATTATTATTATTGATTGGTTGTTTAATTATATATTGACAGAGTAGATATAGAGAAAGTTTTGATGAAAGGTGCATACGATCCCACTTGTGTCTGCATGTGCTCTAGCTGGCAATCAGTGCACCCTAACCTCCAAACAGAACACATGTCCAATTTACGTTTGAGATAATTCGTACGTACAGATATAGAGCCATTATCATACACACACACACACACTAAAAAAAAAGTATTTTTCTTATGTGTTGTTATCGTTTGGTTTATACTCCTTAAAAATAAAGCGTTTGATTAATACGAAATTGACAGATTGTCACATTAGTTTTGGTTGGTCACAATAATATGAGGGGGGCTAAGTACTTGGTTGATGTTGCTAGTCTTTGGCTTCTCGTTAACTAACCTCATCAGTACAGGACTTCTTATTGGATGTTGGTGGCAACAAATCTTTTGATAATACTTCTGGCGGCAACGCCAAGAGAATTCGGATCAGATGTATTGCATCTATGGTAAGAGTGTAGATTATATAGATTAATTTAAAAGCTGTTAGATATGCTACACCATAAATTATAAGAAACAGTAGTGCAGTTCATAGTAGAATCCGTCACATATATATCATTTGCAAGCTTAATATATTGATTTGTAGAGTTTTAAAACAACACAATTAACTGCATTTTCTAATTTTATTTTTTTTACATTAGTTATATGTGTAATCCATGTTAAGAACATTTTCTATATTAATTATACATATAACCGTCAATGAAAAAAAAATGAGTGATCTCTTTTGTTACAACTTACAACATATTTTACGTGACAAAAAAAATTATATCATATAAATTATTTTCATATTATATCTTTTGGATAAATTATTATTATTTTATTTATTCTTATTAAAAAAATCACAATCTACAGTTTATACAGATTAAAAAAAAAAAAAA
>PYAF01000459.1:932824-955640 GCA_007407185.1 Glycine tomentella | reverse complement strand
TGTGTGTGTGTTAATTTATATGTATAAACATGTAATTAAGATGTTCCAAATTTAAAGAATTAAAAAATTTTCTCATATCATAAACTCCAAGACATATTAATCATTGGTCGAAAGAGTAAAAAAAAATGAATGATTAATGTTTTCAACAAGTAGACAAGGGAATATGTGTTATGAGAAAGAAAAATGTCAATTGCCAAAAGAAGAAAAAAAAGTCTTATAAAATCTCAAAAGTTTCGGTATGATGGTAATATATATATATTTTTTATTAAAAATCTCATAACATCTATTAAAATCTATCATAAGAAATAATCTATCAAAATTTAAATACTTTTAAATACTATTAAGTTGTAAACAAATAACTAAATCCAAGTGAATTTTAAAAATCTTAATAATCTCAATTGAATACTACAATACCTTTTTTTTATTTTTTAAAAATCTTGATTAAATACTTAAAAACATTTTAATAAAAGGTCTTTTAAAATCATTCACCCTCGAAAGTTATAATAATTTATTCTCTCAACTTTTATTGGTCTCTAACATTGTTTTTTTTTTGTCAGAAGTTGTATAAAAAATTGAAATTTTTACCTTTTTAAAATGAAAAACTCTATGTATCTTTTAACTGCCCCATACGAGTATTATTTGTTTCCATAGTTAACAATACACCATCATAGCAATCAACGAAGAAAATAATATCCTATATATTTGAAATATTAGAAATTTGAATTGCTTACTAATAACTTTTTCTTCGATTAAAATTTATAAACTTCATCTTCTTCAGCATTCGTCATCATGCATGCGTGTCAAAAACATACTTTTGCTCCGCAAACTTTGACAATGTTTTCCACATATGTTTCGTAAGTAATGAATGGTTTTGACTTATCGACTTGTACGTATCATCGTTAACTATTATTATTGAAATACTCCAGCTGAACACTCTAAATGAAGAGAAGTACGTGATCGTTGAAAGGAGGACTTACAAGTATTTCTAAAAAACTTTTAATAAAGGTGAATAAAATATTAAAGAAAATCTTATATACAATACGGGTAACTTTGGATATAAGTTTATTTAGAAAGATTTTTAAAAAGAAAATATAAGAAGAAAAAAAATAAAATAAACTTTTCCATAAATTAAACTAGATTTTTCATTAATTTATTTATAAATATTATCTCATCTTTTGGAAAATCTGTATTAGTGAATTTCTCAAAATTAATTAATTAAAAGCTTATTTTTACTTATGAAAACTTCTAAAAGTGTTTATACAGAAATTTACTCTTTTATTTTCATTCGAAGTTATAAAGGTTATATTTTTTTTGCTAACTGTTATAAGGGCTATATGATTTCTAGTCTTCTACCTTAAATCCATTCATACATGCATGATCCAAACATAATGTCACAAAAATCTAAATTAAAATTAATAAATTCCTCGTAACAAAATTAGTTGTCGTTTGTATATTTTAGATGTAAAAATTGTATAACATAAACTATTTTCTCCACATAATTTTTTATTTTTATCATGATATGAAGTAATTACGATTAAAAATAATGATTAGTTTTTGTGAAAGATTTCAAGTGCATACAAGATGATGAATATTTATTTTTCAACATAATTTATTTAATATCCAAAAATTAACTTGAAATTCAAGATTCAAATATAAATTACTCGATTCACATAGATTGATACCACTTGTACCAATCAATCAATTGTAGTTCTACACATATGAGTTTGGTTTAGACATATAAAACTGCATTAACATGATTATTATGTCTAAAAAAATAAACTGCATTAACTACAACTAATATTTGATTATATGCATAAAACATGATTATTTTTTTATAATTAAAATGTATAACAAATAATTTTTAACATATAAATTATATTATAATTAAAAATTATATTAAATGAATATATTTTAGTATAAAAATTATATTTTTGGTTTATAATATAATGAATAATATACTATATTATTAATATAAATCTGCTTTTCCGTATTAATGGCTTAATTTTCTTTAAAAATTATATAAATATAAGATAAAACAATGTCAAACCACTAATACAAAACTTTTTTTATAGGTACTCTGCTTTCCTTTTTAGTTATTCATTAATTTAGTAAATATTTTTATTTAAGTTTTTCAGATGTTTAAAAAATATACTGATCAAAATGTTATTTTAAAAAATGTAATTTTCTTAACATTTCAAATTAAGAAAACTACTAAACAGTGATACATTGTTACAACCACTGAATCATTTACAAATAATTAAAGATATTTAACCATTTTTAAAAATTCTATAATCAACTAACACCAATAATATGAACAAGAAACACTGGAAAATGAAACTTATTAAAAAGGTAAAATGTTATATATATATATATATGTATATTATTTTGTTTTTTAACATATTATTTGTCACTTTATTCATCCCATGCACTAGAAAGGATTCTACAAAATGAGCACAATTCATTTTTACTAAAAGGCACTACGATTTATTCGATTCAGGTGTCTTTAAAAGTTTTATAGTTACATACATTATATAAGGTAATAAAAGAATGATATATATATATATATATATATATATATATATATATATATATAAGTCAGCCAAAAGAATAATATTAAATTTAAAACTTTGTTTTAAAAGAAATTTCTCAACTGATAAGATATGATATTTTGCTATACATAATTAAATCTTAACTTAAATAATATTTTATTTCTATTGAATAAGGATTTTTTATTCTAAATTTTTAAAAGTTTTTGTTTTATTGTAGTTATTTCAAGTTTTATTTTTATTTTGTTTTAGTTCATGTTATCAAATAATAACATTAAAGAGAATATTTTATCATGTTATTAAAGGATCTAACAAGATACATGTAATTATTTTTTAAAAAACTACATTTTTAATTTTTTATCTGTAAAAAATAGTTAATAATATTAAATGAGATGATGAGACGACATTAAGAAAAAGTCTTATTAACCAATAAAATAAAGTGAGAAAATATTTATTATAAAAATTAGAAAATATAAAAAATAGACAATATAATTTTACACGTCTCAATAAAAAATCTTTTAATTTTTTAACATCTTAAATGTAATGGTTAATTTAAATAATACTTGTCAAACATGATGTGGCATATCAATATATTATCATGGATTAAGGTGATTACTAACATACAAAATACAGGACAATCTTAATTATGCAATGCCTTTTAAAAAATAGTTAATTATAATGACTATTTATGTGGTTTGTTTTTATTATATTTTTTATTTTTTACATTATTTTTAATAGCATTTATTAACTCAGTGAAACTTACATTCAATAAAAAGAAAAAAAAAGACATTCACTTATAAAAGAAAAAAACAAAGATAAAGGAAAATGATATTTATATAGTGATATAAAAATTTTGGACTACTGTTATTTTAATACTTAATTACATATAATTTTTAGGTTTATTTAATTAAACTTTAAATATTGATTAAGTTTGATGAAATTTAATATAAACCATTCTACACATATTCATTTCTTGACAATTATTTTAATATGAAATGATTATGAAGTTAAAAGAAATAAATAAAGATATTTAGACAAAACAAATTCATTAAAAAATTATATATTTCTTGTGTTAATGTTTCTCACGTCTAATATCAAATGATGATTTTGAAAAAAAATCAAAGAATAATCAATGAAGTAAAAAACCAATAATTAAGATATTTTTAAAAGATTTAAAAAATAAGAGTGTTCGTAAATCACATAATTGTTCATTCTAATTTACTCTTTAAAAAATACTACAAAATAAAAACAAAATATGTTTATTTATAAATAACGTCTCGTCGTGGTGGGTGGCTCCGTAATCCAAACCGTCAAAATTATGGTACTGTAAAGTTGCTCTCCTGTCTCTCTCTTTCTTCTGTTCTCCCTTTCTTCAATTATTATTAAATCCCTGTTAAGGAATAAATATATTACTTCTTTGGTAAAGAGGGAAAAAAAATTGAAATTTAAATTAAATGAAAAGTAGAATTTTTTTTTAGAAACCAATTTTTTATTTCATTTCCTTATATTTTCTCTCCAGTCAAACAAAGGAAAATATATAGTTATGCTTTTTTTCTTCTTCTCATTTTTCTTTTGTTATATTTTCACTCCTTTGAAACAGAGCCTACGTATTATATAGAGAAAGAGAGAGATAAAATCGTTGAAAATTTCTTTTGGGTTTCTGATGTGTATTTGTATGAGGAAGAACGGGACAGAAGGAGAAATATAATCATAAGAGAGAAAAAGAGAAAGGAAAAAGAGGATGAATGAGCTTGAAACAACAGATTCCTCTGCATCTGAGTTTGTTGAAGTTGATCCAACTGGCAGATACGGCAGGGTAACTATACTATTATACCCTCTTTCTTTCTTCTTATCCGTGTTTGTTTCCGGTCTCAGTTTTATCATTTTTGTTGTTGTTGCAGTACAATGAAATCCTCGGCAAAGGAGCTTCCAAGACAGTGTATGAATATTTCAGATAAACTCCCATCCGTTTTTTGTTGTTGTTGTTGTTGTTGTTGTTGTTGATGATGATGTTTGGTTTGTTCTGGTTGATTACGTTACTGGCCCCACCACTAATTATACAAAGCTGAGGGTCCTCTTTATTTTTAATTTTTTCTGTGTTTGTAGAAATGGGCATTTGATATTTTATTTATTTATTTTGGATTGATTCAGATATAGAGCATTTGATGAGTACCAAGGGATTGAAGTTGCTTGGAATCAGGTTAAATTGTATGATTTTCTGCAGAGCCCTGAAAATCTCGAGAGGCTTTACTGTGAAATTCATCTCCTCAAGACGTTGAAGCACAGAAACATAATGAAATTTTACACATCTTGGGTTGATACAGCAAATAGAAATATCAACTTTGTGACTGAAATGTTCACTTCTGGCACCCTTAGACAGTGAGTTCCCTCCATTTCCATCCTTATTAATTTATATATGATCATTATCCATTTTGTGCTTTTGAGAAGTTGTGTTATTTTTTTCTTCTTTTATTTATTTGTTTTAATTATCACAACAGGTATAGGCAAAAGCACAAGAGAGTTAACATTAGGGCAGTAAAGCATTGGTGTAGACAGATCCTGAGAGGGCTTCTCTATCTTCATAGCCATGACCCACCTGTGATCCATAGAGATCTTAAATGTGATAATATTTTTATCAATGGAAACCAAGGGGAAGTTAAGATTGGGGATCTTGGGTTGGCAGCAATTCTCCGTAAGTCCCATGCTGCTCATTGTGTAGGTATGTCTCTTTCATATTGTATAAGGTATCAAGAAAAAACCTAGCCAATTCTAACACCAGATTGGAATTAGTTCAGTTCGTTGCCTTTTGAAAATGATTTGGCAGTAACATATGAAACTGTGTGATGTGTACTGAATGGTTGGCGTTGTTAAAATAATTAGAGGATTGATTTGAACAAGGATCGGTAATTCTGATTTGAGTTTTATTTGTTACATTTGTATTTCTACAGGGACGCCTGAGTTCATGGCACCAGAAGTTTATGAAGAGTCATATAATGAATTAGTTGACATATATTCCTTTGGGATGTGTGTATTAGAAATGGTCACATTTGAATATCCTTATAGCGAATGTAGCCATCCAGCACAAATCTACAAGAAAGTTATTTCTGTAAGATTACTTTCTTTCCCTTTTTCTATTGAAGAAGTGTTTTTTTCAGGAGTGGCAAGATATCAATCGCATTTTACATTTCCAGGGGAAGAAACCAGATGCCTTGTATAAAGTGAAGGATCCAGAGGTGCGACAATTTGTTGAGAAATGCCTGGCAACAGTGTCTCTAAGGCTCTCTGCTAGGGAGCTTCTAGATGATCCTTTTCTTCAGATTGATGATTATGAGTATGATTTGGGACCGGTGGACAATGGAACATTTGATGACTTGGGTCCTCTTACCCATCAGCCATTCTTTGATCTCCACCAGAGTTTTAGTAACAAGAGTACCGAATACTCAAATGGCTTCGAATATGGAGACTGGTATTCTCATCCTGCTGATATTGAACCTAGTGGAATTGAACTTTTTGAGTGCCATGATGAGGAAGCCTCTGAAGATGTTGACATAAGCATCAGAGGCAAGAGGAAAGATGACGGTGGCATCTTTTTGAGACTAAGAATTGCAGACAAAGAAGGTTGGAAAATTACTTTTATTGTTTTCGTACTCTATACTCATGACTTGTATATTACAGGATGGAATTTAAGATTGATAATTTGACTTATTTATGTGGCAGGCCATATTCGGAATATTTATTTCCCATTTGACATAGAGACGGACACAGCATTAAGTGTAGCAACTGAAATGGTTGCAGAACTCGACATTACTGATCAGGATGTTACCAGTATAGCAGATATGATAGACGGGGAAATTTCTTCCTTGGTACCTGAATGGAAGCCTGGACCAGGAATTGAAGAAACTAACCATCATGTAAATAATTTTTTTTGTCACAATTGTGTTTCTATTCATACTTCGGGTGGCAATGTTATGGAATTTCTTTCACATAATCAAGGTGGAAAGAACTCGCAACTTCCTCAATGCTGTAGGCATGGATGTACTTCAATGCATGGGCGTTTTGAGGAGATTACCTTCCCATCCGAGTGTGACAATCATGTTAGAGGGGATGCACCTATCAAATCAAGCCAATCAGACTGCTTGCAGCGTCAGGAGTCATGGAATCATCATGAAAGTTGTGAACCGAGTCCAGTAGAGTCTGATCAAAGTCATTCTGACGAGCAATTTGATAAACCAGTAGTAGCAGGAGACAAAGGAAAAAAAGGTATTTGGGAAAACAAGTTCGCACATGATCCAGGTAACCCCCCACGAAGTTTATCAGGAAATTATTTCTCTGCTATCCGTTTTTTGTGTTGTGGCCCTGAGATTGAATATGAGAAAGAGGTTCAACAAGAAATGAGATGGATCAAAGCAAAACACAATAGAGAGTTAAGGGAACTTGGAGATAAACGGTTTGGTATAGCAACTGAATCTTCATATACTAGTAATAGAGAGCACAAAACTGAACAAGGCATTATGCCACCACTGCCACAAACGGCAAACGGTGTGCACCATGGGATTCACTTGAAACCCTTAGGTAATTTCTGGAAATATGAATCCAGTTGCCGTTCTCAAGTCCAAAAGAACCACCCCTATTTGGACACCCAAAGGGCCCAAAATTGTGAGGTGATGTGTTCTCACAACGAAGGTATGGTTACTGCAAAGAGTTTTTACACAGGCTCGATTAGAGACACTCTACACAGGACAGTTTCCCTTCCTGTTGATGCTGTGGATATTTAGTTTTATGACACACTGGTTGCATTCTTTTGTGCATTGTGTAAATACTGTCCTAGAGGCTATCTGATTTCTACACCCCACCTTTTTTTCTTGGAATTTCAATTTCCCCTCAAAGATACAAAATCCTTTCCTTACGAAAGTATCAATACAGTATCATATACTTAGAATGAACAGATTTTTATTTTTTGGTGAGGGGGCCGTGATCAATCATGGTTCATGAGCGTGGCTTGTGTAATAGTAGTACTTGGTATAACAATTGGTCGAATCTATATGCAATTTTGTCCAAGTCTTTTTTGGAAAACCAATTGTATTGGAATTACTAGGAATGAGAAAACAACGTGCCACAGTTGCATGTATGTTTTTTTTTTTTTTTTTTTCAAAATAGAACTACAATAATTGAATGTGCTGTGCCAACTGGGTCAAATTCGCCCTTAAACTTAATGCCCCCGTGGAGATTCCAACCCAAATGGTGTCTGTCCATTTTATGTTAGTCAATTACCCTTTTATGATCCTTCCGAAACAACGAGCAAATTCAAGTGCTCTTGGTGCAACCAACTGTTTGGTTGTTTCTAAGTTCCAAACAAAATCAACTAAATGAGTTGTTACGCTGGTACACACTGTTGCCTCGTGGAAATTGCTCAATTCCGCTGCGTTATACATTTGTTCTAAAATGAGGATTCAAAGGGGGGAACGTTGTTGAATTTTCATGTGCATGGGAAGTGAAGGAGATGAATACACGTTGACAAATGACAATGCAATCAATTATTTATTAATATTTTCAAGAGTTTGGTTCACATATACTATTATTTGGCGTGTCAGTTCCGACTGGGCGTTGGCCAATGAGAATATGAGATGGTTTATGAACTTTTTGCTTTGCCCATTAGCTTTATTTCTTTTCAATCATGAATGACGCGCTTGATTTCAAAAGAAAATCAATTAATTTGACCCAAGAAAGAAAGAAAGAAAGAAAGTGTATAGGGGTATTGTATTTCAGCTTTGCTATTTGGATTCTGCTTATAGAACTACATTTAGCGACCGTTTTTACTTTTTACCCAGTCACCTCATTCATGCTGGCTTTCTTCCATTGGAATTTACGGTCTTCTTAAAATTAGCTTGGTCATTATTAATAGATATGATTAAATAATATACTGCAACTTTTAATTTAATATAAATTATTAAAAATATTAAACCAAAAATAATATACTATTTATAATTCTATAATATTAAAAGTTTAATTTATAAATAATGATTCATAATATATAATGTTTAAAATTAAATAAATCAAATATATCATAATATTTAAGTTCAATATCACTAATATTTTATAGTCAGTATAATTAAAAACTAAATAAATATAATTATAATAGTTATCAACAATCTATCATATTGAATTTTAAATTAAAAAAATAATCAGCAAATCGATCAGAACATATTATACATTTATACCTATTCCATTCGCTTTCGAACCGATGTAAGCGATGTTTACATTGATTATTTGAAAAACCAGTTTTTAAAGTCAAATGAACTTCCTCCTGAAAAAAAGTTTAATGAACTGTTCTAGTGTTTGGTCCTGATCATACTAGTTTGAGTGTGGGTGAAGTGGTGAAGTATATGCAACCAAATCAAGTGATTTGATATAAATGATTAATGTATTAAAATTAAGATTGAATTCTTTGAGTATTATTCGAGTTTGATCTTTGACAGAAATAATTCTTTATAAGACTTTATTTATCTTTTAATCGAACTCCGAATTAGTCAGGATCTCTTTTCTTTTCCTTAATGAATCGGAGGATTAAAATAAAAAAATATATTCAATCCAAAAATAACACTGTAATTGCTGTGGGAGTTTTTTGTTCAATGTAAGTAGAACGTGTTTTTAAACACACCTTGAATGATCTAGTTCTAACAATACAACATTTTTTTTTCTTGGAGCATCCCAAAAATAGTCATATAATATTTAATCTGATTTCCGAATAAACAAATTGTGGAGAAACCATAAAATTGCCTACTGTCTGTAAATCATGTTTGTACTGTGTTACAAAGACATTTAAATAAAATATTTTTTAGGTAAAATAAATAGTTAGTATTTTAGATATATTAGATCTCCTAAAAAAAGATAGATTAGATGTCAATTTATACACAACAAAAAGTTTAAAATAGATTGAAAATACATTAAAAAAATGACATATTAAAGTCAATGTTAACTTTAGACTGTCGATTAACAAAAAGAACAAAATTATTAAAAAATAAAAAAGAAAATATTTTGATTTAAAGATAAGAGAACTAAAATCATGAATTTAAATTATAAAAATTAAAATTATAATTTAACCTTTTTTATTTTATGAATTGTTACTAGTAATTAATCATTTAATATTTTTTTAAAGGAAACATTTATGTTTTAAATATGATAAAAGTGTAAATACATCTAACTATTCACTATTAATCAAAAGTCAAAATCACGTTTAGGGATAGAATTTGAATTCTATCAAAAGTCAAAATTTTAATCATACTATTATAAAGAGATTTATTTCCCGTTTAGGTGTCAGTTTTATTTATTTAAAATTGTTACTATCAATTAATCATTTAATATTTTAAATATTATAAAACTGTAAATACATCTGATAGTTCATTTAAACTCTTGACTCACACATGATGTGGGGACAGTCTGATAATTCAACAGAACATATATATGATAAAACTGTAAATATATATGACTATTCATTTAATCATTTACTTTTGTTTTTAAAAGTAAGTAAAAAAACGGATATTATACATGTCCTAATCTTTTTTATTGGATTGAATCAATTTTCATATCCAATTTTGAAAAGTAGTTGAATCCATATTGATACCGAATGGAACTCTTTCCCACACATTTATAATTTTTTTTTAATAAAATGACTAACCTAATATATTTATTATTTATGAAATTACTATGCTAATTTATTGTTTTATGATCATATTTTCTAAATTATGTGTTACAGTATTATTTTAACATTTTTTATAGTTTTAGATTAATAAGATTTTTTTTCTATTTATCGTATAACTTTCGTGTTTTAAATAAGAAATAAGATTAATTTAAAACTGATAAAAAAAGATATCCTCTAACATTTGAGAGTGATTAGGCCTTTGCGAATAAAAACAATAATTTTAACTTTGTCTAAAATTAATTTGTTTCATTTGAATTTTAAATAAACATGTTTAGTCATAACAAAAAAATGTATCAGTGACAAAATTTAGTGATTAATTGTTTTTCATCATTAATACTGCAACAAAAACATTTTTTAAGTTTTTTTATATAAATTATTTCATCACTAATATTAATTTTTATTTATTTGCATCAAACTTCATCGATAAAATTATGTCTTATTGAGTTATTAATTATGAGTTCGAATCCAAAAATAATCTTTTTTTTCCATATATAAAGGTAAAATTGCGTATAATATTTTTCATTCTTACTTTCAAATAACGAGGAACCTCTAGATAATAAGATAAATAATTATTATTATTTTTTTTTTACATCAAGCTTCATCCTTATGACAATGTTTTTTTACAAGCATCCTTTAAGACAATGTTAACAATAACAATAATAGATATAAAAAAAAAGTTAATTTGTTTGGAACTAAATCAGACTTTAAGTGAACTGTTCTGAATCAGACTAAATTATGGAATTTAATTGAAATGTGTTTTTCTCATTCAATCTTGAATCCACATTTTATGATAAAATTGTTATTTTTTAATAAATATTTTTAAAGTTATGTATAAAGAGCTATTCAATTTATTCATTATATAAAAACATTTACACTTACTATATTATAACGAAATTCTTATGAAATTTAATTACAGTGTACTATCTGTAAAAACATTGCATTGCGCACCTTTTTTTTTTTTTTTTTATCAATGGGAAAATAGAAACAAAAGCTGAAAAAGAAACTATCTCCTAACTGTTACTCGTTGCGCATCTGCAATCAGAGGAAGGAGTAATTGCTGCGGACAGTTTTGGAAAACAAGGCACGGTGTAAATTTGTAAATACTTTAAATATCATGTTGATTTTAATGGTTTAATAATATAAAATTATTTTATTAAGAGAATAATAAAATTAAATTATTATTTAATGAGATGTTTAATGGATTAATAATATAATTTTTTTAGGAGAATAATAAAATTAAACTCTTATTTTATGAGATGTTGATTGATGACCTTTTTTAAGTTGGCATGGCGTCAATAAATGTCTCCACGTTTATGATTGAGAGAGAGCCTATGTGGGGCATGACAGAAATCGATTATAAAATGGAGCCTAATGGTAGTTAGCAAATGAAGCTTAAGTCAGCAACTGACATCAAACAGTAATAATTCCTACAACTAAATATTGCCATATTGGATTCCGTCTAAACCAATACCAAAATAATAATAATAATTAAATATTAAAACATTGAAATTTTATTTTATTTTATGATCATAACTTTCCAAACTTAAAAAAAGATTTTAAAGAATGTATTCTCAGAGTCATGCACAAATAAAATCTGGAAAAGTTCACCGAATACAGCAAAACAATTTCTAAACAGAAAGGACACCTATTTCAATGATAAAATAATTGTCTATATAATATTGTACATATACTTTAGAGTTGATCCTACTGGTAATTTTTACAACTAATGCCATCAATATTTAATATTGAACCTTTGTTAGTGATACAACGTCATTACTGACATTGGCCGCAGCTGCAACTTGCCTTGCAGCTTGAGTAGCAGGACAATCTCAATAGTTTTAACGATATTATTTCAGTACTACTGGAGATGATCCTTAACTGTGCAATCACAACTCAATTTCAGTTCATCGGTCTAGAAGAGGCTAGCAGCAGAACGCAAGCATACCATCACAACTTACAAAGGCCGTAAAAGCGGGTAATCTTCAAGTAACTCCCGTTCTGAGAGAGTATCGTTCTCATTCTGTGGTGTCCATAACACCTCAACTGCCTGCAAGTAATTCAAGCTCATAGTGATATCATTTAAAAAAAAATGAACCATCAACATAGGCAAAATGACTAACGAAGTAACATTGATCTTACCAATAATCTGCTTGACGGAATGGAACCAAGTTTCTGTAAAGCTTCCTTCAAGTCTCCACTTCCATTGATGCTAGGAAGTTTATGTTCTCCTTCGGCAGCTGCCAAGATTGTTATCTGATATATAATAAGAACGTGAATTAGAAGAAGGATTTATGAACTGTCCGCATGGAACTCCAGTCTTCACCCTTTTGAGCAACAAGGGGCAAACGAACAAGTTGGAAAGAAAGAAAACTTAAATTACATACAAAATTATAAAATCTACATGAAACAAATTAATTGTCTGTGCCTTCCATTTCCCTTTCCACTGAACAGATTCACAGGGCTTAAATTCAAACTTTTCAAAGCTAAACAAAAGATTACTACAGTTATGCATATTGAATTTAGGATTATTGATGATAAATGCTTGCTAGAGTAACGGATGTAAGTAAATACATATTGACCTACGTTTTAGAAAGAAGAAGCATCAGAGTTATGAAACAAGCAAGAATCCACCTCTATGCGACACAAACCAAAATTGTTACAATCAGACAACATCAAGAGAAACAAAAAAAAAGGCAATGAAAAGATATCAAAATCCAAATCCATTCAGAATACATCACTTCCAACAAGAACCAATTAAAACAATTTATTTCAAGGCAAAGGTGATCAGACTCAATTGTGCTAATGTCCAACAACCACCATAATAGAACCATAGGTTTCGGAATAGCAACAACGAAGAGAAAGATTCTCAATTGGTTCGGATTGATTTTATAATCTTTTGTCTTACTCAGGACTCCCGAGACCAAAATATTTTCCACATCTTTTCATTTATTTATTTATTTTCATTGGAAAGAGATCTTTTCTAGATATAAATGTCAATAGTGATATTAAACCTAGATGTTAGAACAGGTAAGAGGTACCTAAAATGTACTCAGTCATAGGTGAAGTCTTCCTAACACAGGTTAATGTGTAAAAAACCAATAATATGATTTCACTATGTTTTTCTTACGTCTTGTGTTACTTACAAGTGTATAATGAAAATACAGAGCAGTAAAAACATGTAGGGATTGAAAAGTGTGGTGTTCGAATACAATTAAGTGCCTGAAATCTTAGCATGAAACTTAAGATCTTGGAATTGGTATTTGTCCCTGTTTCCTACTATTGTACTTCATTGCACTCTAGTGCATTTTTGTGTAAGGGTTAGAGTACTCATTGCACTCTAGTGCATTTTTGTTTTTTGTTGATGATAAAACAAATGCATGCAGGAATACAACATATTAAAAACACAAAATAAGGAAGTTATTAGAAAACAATATTACCACTATGTATTCATTGCTGAACCCATTGGCTCTCTGGCTTCTTGTGCTTTGTCTCTTTATGTTATTAACATTGACTAGTGTCTCTTCATCAAACTTGCCCCGCTCTTCAATTGAAAGTTGATTGAAACGTTTCTCCCCATCTTCAATACCCCGCTTTATGTCCACCTACAAAAGGGTCAATGTTAGATAACCCATTAGTTAGTCAGTAACAATCAGTTTTCAGTTAATTATTTACAATTAGTAAAGGGTATCACATATTCACATGTATAAATAGCACAGAAGAGATAAATGGAGATCATCTTGTCATTTTGTGATAAAATTGAGGCCTTAGGGGTTTGGAAGGAGTAGACCCTTGAAATTCTGCAGTTTTCAGTCTTATAATTTGGTTTTATCCCTATTTCTTCCTAATACAATACCAGGTTTCTATGGACTTGTATCAGAGCTCTAATTTTGGAGCTGTGATTATTGATCTTGAAGATGATTCCAACAATGGAGAGCAGGCTTATTGGTGGTTGATCCAGCTTGAACTGTACTTTGCATCCATTGGAATGTGTGAGGAAGAGAGGCTAACAAAGACAACAAAGGCTCTAAGAGACTAAGAGGTGATCTCTCAACTGGTGGGCAACATGGAAACTCAACCTGAATGCAACCTGGTGGACATTAGTGAAGGCACTGGTCAAAAGACTCCAACCAGAGTATTATTTTGATTATCCAGTGTGAGCATGGGGAGTCAAGAAATAGAAGCAAGGATGAAATTCTTGGGTGCAAGAAAACAGAACACAAGATGAAGGTTTGGAGAGAACAGAACTAGCAACTCAAGGGCAAGAAACAAATACAAGAAAACTGCAAGATTTCGGAGAAATCTAACAAAAGCAACCCAATAATTAACTGCACAAAAGCAGAAGCAAAAATGAAGTTCTAGAGATCAAGAATCATAGCGACAGAGACAAAACAGATGGATCTTTTCAGTTTTCTGGGTTGCAAAGAGGAAACAAAGCTTGAGGAAAGCCCTATGTTTGGCACCTGGAGATAACCAGGGAGTGAACCAATGCCAACAATGGAGGTTTTGGGTACCCAATACCTCTCTGGACCCACCTGATTCAATTTCTCCCACAAAGCAACGCAGGGTGGGTCAACAGATGCGATGAAGTTTTGCATCTCAAGCGAAACAGCCTAGCTGCTTCTACCTGAACCACCGGACTGTGGTGCAGGTGTGGTGGCTAAGGCTACTCCAGCGATGGAGATGAAAGCAAAAGTAAGTTGTCTTTCCACAATTTCAGGGTCAAAGCAAAACCAATGAGGAGAAGGGAGCATGGACAAGATGGGAAGTTTATGGAACAGGTCAGTTTTTTGCCCTAATGGGCTAAGCCAAATTAGTAAAGGGAATTGGGATGCTATAAAGGACAATTATTTTCTGGATTTAATGAGTCAAGCCCAACTCACTGATAACACTGCTGAGTATCAAGAAAAAGGGGCTGACTTCTAGCCCCTGATTTGTTTCCCAAATCTCAGATTATTTCTTTTAGTGGGTATGGTGCACAAGGTGCTGGCATTGTGGATTCCCCACAATAATGAGGGTGTTACTTTTGTCAGAAGTTGGAAGAAAGTATTATGCATTAGTACTAAGTTGTCAATAATTAACAAAAAGTAACATTATTAACAGCACAATAGCACTAAGCTGTGCTGTCTGCAATAACATCTTGAAATCCAAGAAGATTTGAGATTAAAGTCACTTACAGATGAATACGCTGAGATACAGTAATCAGGATGCCGAAGCAAAGCCAGGGTTGTCTCTGCAACAGAAAGTCAAAGTAACAAAGTAAATTAGAAAAGAAAGTAGTTTATACAGACAAGTTGCTTTAAGCTACATCATATAACAATCATAAGACATAATTTGATATTTAATGTAAATATTCCTTTTCAAGAATTTCTATGTTTCCTCAACATTAGGTTCGACCCACATATCATTAGTTAGATGTATACACACTACGTTCACAAAAGTGACTATATTAAATTAAATCAAGAAGCTTTATTCTTAAGTTTGAACAAAACTGTACAGGAAACCTTAATATTTAAATATTAATTGATGAATGCAATACATGCAATGCTTGAAACTGAAAAATATTGTGCTATATAAACCTTGAGGCTTAGAACTATTCTCATATTAAAGTATAGTTTCCGATGCATCTGACATTATTCTCCAGGATTTTCTTTAGCTTTATTTTTTTTCTTTTTGATCAGGACTAAGCGAGGTTTATAATTTGAAGCCCTTAGAACACAAACATCATAAATCACTAATTTTTATTTAAATAATTCCTTAATCCTTCATTGATCATTATACAAAATAGTAAATTTGAAAATAATAATCCCGTTCACATGTTTGGTAAACCTTACAAGAAAAAACACGTGTGATGAAAAATAGTAAATAAACAAGTGACTAAAATGTCACATATTTTTGGAACTTCACCTGTCAATACATAATGCAGACCTTCTGAAGTTGATGTATCCGCAACTGCTGCAATCCTATTCAGATCCCTTTGAAGTGTGCGACCCATCCCCAATAATCCAACCTAAAAGAACAACACCTCCATTGAAAATTTGATATTCACCAAAGATTTGAGAATCATGAATGAAATGATAGCTAACAAGACACTGCAAAGAAGTCTTTTAAACGCAATTAAAATGGCAACACATCTTGGCACCAGAACCTTTAAAATATAAATCTAAATGAACAATATATGCATTAGTGCATGGTAGTGATGCATTACTTCAGATAAACAACAGTTCTAACTTCAAACAATTTATTGGAAGCACATGAAGCAAAAACAGTTTATGGCTTTATGCTAACGTCAGCAATCAATCAGGAAAGAAACTAAGAAGGGAGGAACTGATATTTATGTGAAAAACTTGACCACCCTTGAAGATTGAGGATGGTGTTTTTATCAGTGGTGGCGGCAGGCACCTACTATGAACTATGAAGTGATGAAAACCACTGAGATAATAAAGAAACTGGAAGCAGCACCTACTATGAACTATGAAGTTTAAAATCTACAGCAGGACCAATGTAAATCACACTGCAGCCACTGCCAAACCCTAACATAGTTAATGTATCTCCAACCTGTGCAATCCTGTTCGAATCCCATCCCCAACAACTTAAACTAAAAGAACACCACCACCATTAAAATTCACCAAAAATTTCAGAACCAAGAATAATTAAACTGACACCGCAAAATGGTATCGGTAGCTAACAAGGCACCAACAAAAGAAGCCTTCTAATTCTAAACCCAACCAAAACAACAACAACATACCAAGGCCCCCGTAACCTTTGGTTCAGAAAGCTAAGCACAGCCGTTCAACTTTCAAACTCAAAAAACCACAACACGAACAGAAAAACATGAAGCATAGCAAAACGGTTATAGCACTAATAGCAGGAAGCAATTAAGATAACAGTAAACTAAAAAGTGATATGTTAAGCAGACCTGAAGCTTGACCACGGTGGTTTTATCAGCAGCAGTGAGCACACTACCCTCAGAGCGATCTGAAAGAAAGCCAGAAACCATAACAAAAGCGAGGAATCCCACTAAGATGAGAAAGAAACTCGAGCCAGCACCCACTCCAACCCCCACGGCGGGCCCCACATAAACCCCACCGAACGGAGAAGGCCCGTAATACGGCGCTGAAAAAGCGAACCCTGAGCTCGAACTCGAAGTCCTCGGCACTGAGTAACTCCTCGAAGAAGAAGAAGAAGAAGACGAAGAAAACGACCTTCCTCCCATTCTTCCTCCAGAAGCCGCGAACGCGCAATTTGGATCGTACATTAACAACAGCCCCAGCAACACCGCAGCTATGGCAGGTTTCTTCAACGCATTGAGCGTGTTCGACACCATGCTTGCCAGAACCTCGCACGGGGACTGCGAACTGAAGGTGTTATCAGGGTTCCGCGGCGAGGAGAGACATTTGAAGCTTGAAACGCGGCGTTTTGAGTCGGGTATTGGAGTGAAAGTATGGGGCCTTGTGCGGCGAGGAAGGGAAGGTAAGTGGCTCCATTTGAAGTGCGAAGAAGGGTTGGGTTGGAGTAAGAGTGTTATGGGCATGGTCATGGAAATTAATTGGGGAGAAGGAGGGTGAAGATCAATATGGAAATCATCGCAATAAAAATAGGGGATTTCTCTCTCCCCTTTTCACTTTCTCCTCACTCCTCACCCTTGTTTCCACTTTGCGTTTATCTCGCCACGTGCCTCAATCCATAATGCATATCCCTATCGTTAAGCCAATATAAAGTCTTTGGTTACTTTGAGGTAACCACAGAATACTCTAAAATCTTAAACCTTGATATATCATAAACGTCACTTAATTTCCTATGACTGAAATTCTTTTTACCTTGATATAATCCTCAGTTTTTTCTTTCTTCTTTGATGTAAAAGGGGTTAAAAAAATTACACAGTACAAACGCGACATTGTTAACAAAATCATGTTTTCATGTATAATTTTTACACCTTTTAAAAAATGGAAACATATTTTCCTTGTCAATTTTTTTTATTAATTATAAATGTAAGTTGCTTTTTTTGAAGTAATTAAATCAACAGTAATATAATTTATTATTTTTAATACTACTCAATATCTTTATTAATTAAAATTAAATTAATTGGATACAAATTAACATTTATAAAAATAATTGAATTGATTATTATAAGAAACATGATTTATTGAGAAAATGCACATTGTAACCATGTTTTTCTTTTATAATTTTTTTGCATTCCCTTTTACTCCACGGAATGTGAAAATGGTATTTTTGAAAAAAATAATATAAAGTTACTCGATAGGAGCCCATAGCAATATGGTCGGGGTTAATAGCAAAACCCATATTTTAAGGTTGTCAGGCCGAGAACTAAAAAAGGTTTTCGGCCCAGCCCGTTTGTAGTGTAAACCCTAGTATTATAAAAACGGGTAGGGTTCCTTGACGTCTCTTTCTTCGTTGTGCGTCGGAGCTGTGTCTACAAATTTGCGTGGTTCTTCGCGGCACACCTCACTCACTGAACGGTAAGTATGGCGGACAAGGCTGTTACAATCCGAACCCGAAAGTTCATGACCAACAGGCTTCTTTCCAGGAAGCAGTTTGTGAGTTTCCCATGCCCTTCCTTTTTCCGCTACAAATCTACAGCTAGTAACTTGAAATATCACTTTGCGAGTCCTATTTGATTATTTCCCTGCTTTTTTTTTTTTTATTATTCGCGTATCCTTAGCGAGTGTTATGCATTCTCCCTTGTGAGTTGTTCTTGAATCTCACTTGGGCGAACTGAGTTGTGCTTTTTAAGAGGATCGATACAATAGTTTTGTAGTTATTAGAATTATTTGGATCTGATAATTTGCAAGGAATTGTCTGATTTTCACTGGCCAACAGATGTTTCAGATTTCTTAGTTGTTATATGAAATTTGGAGGTTTTTTCCTTAATTGTAGTGTCAGAGATTCCTAGCGTTGGCTCTCCTAATCTCTATATTATAAATTTTGTTGTGTTGCAGGTCGTTGATGTTCTTCATCCAGGGAGGGCAAATGTTTCCAAGGTATTTTGTTTATGATTTTTTTCAATTTAAATTATGTAGTTATTCATTGAGAATCATATTATGAAAACGATATCGATTTGTTTTATGTGGATATCGGAATATAGGCTGAACTTAAGGAGAAGTTGGCTAGGATGTATGATGTGAAAGACCCTAATACTGTATTTGTCTTCAAATTCCGAACACATTTTGGAGGTGGCAAATCCACTGGATTTGGTTTGATTTATGACACAGTGGAGAATGCTAAGAAGTATGAGCCCAAATACAGGCTTATCAGGGTGAGTCAACAATTAGTACAACCTATGCTTTTAAATTTTTGTTTATAATCTGAAAAAAAACTTCTGTTTTATGGTATTTAGATTTTTACAGTGCTGCACTCCTTGCAATGTTGTTACTGTTTTTGCAATATTGTTTGTCTTTTTTGTGATGTCACTTTTCCTTCCAGTGGAGGGATATTGCTGCAATTGCTGTTGTCAGTGTGTTTTTTAACGACTTCTTAATTCTGTTTCTGTTTGAAGCTTAATATTATCATCATTTAACATCTCTTTATCTATCTTTATGTTATCTGGTCTTTGAAAATTATAATATCTTTTGGTAAGGTCTGTCTTGGCCATAATTACATCATTTTGTGCAAGCCAACTAAAATATCTATCTATTATATCAGAACGGCCTTGACACTAAGGTAGAAAAGTCAAGAAAGCAAATGAAGGAGAGAAAGAACAGAGCTAAGAAGATTCGTGGAGTAAAGAAGGTAATTTTGTAGCCAGCAATAATTTTCCTTACCTCTTATGCGATCCTTGTTTCATTAAAATTATAACATATGACATGTATTGTTTGTGCAGACCAAGGCTTCCGATGCTGCCAAGGCTGGAAAAAAGAAATAAGTTTTGAGACACCCTGTTTCGATCCTAAGGTTACATTGGTTTTGGTGCTTTGTAGTAGTAGTTATTTTTATCTTGCGCTAGATTTATAGAATGAGATGTTTTGGTGCCAATGTTGATTCTCGTTTTAATTTATGTTCGATCGCTTATAACTTCAGATGTTGAGTACATTGAACAATTGAGGACTCGTATTTTACTTTCCTTGCTTTCTAATACCTGGTAGGTTCGAGGTAGTTAGTTATTATGTGCGTAAATTGGGCCTAAACGCAGGTGCATTTATTTGATTTATATGGATTTGATCAGAGTATTAGTTGGTAGAATAACCATGATAGTGTACTTTTAATGCCAATGGGTATATGTAAGTGTTTTTATCAATTCGAATTATACTTTTAATGCCTAAATTGAAAACAGAAAAGCACAGAATCACGCAATGTTAGGTGCCAACTAATACTGAATTTCCATGGTTTAGCTAATAATGCTTTTTTCGTACGGACACAAGTTGAATAACCCTTTTCTGGTTAAGTTTTAATATTTCTTTCGTTTCACCATTACGTATATTTCCATGATTTTGACTGTGCATTGTCCCCACCTAACTATTTCTATACCATCGTAATTCACTTGTTTATTTTTTTCCTTGTCATCTTCAATATTCGATGGCGATTATTATGGTATAAGTTTTTTTTTAATGTTCAGGAATCATGTTTTTAGGAACGAATAGAATTTTGGGTGGTCATTGGAAACTTTAGTAATTGAATGTGATATTTTTATTAATTATTTTAATTAAAGAATAGTTTGATATTTTTATAGTAAAAGGAAAATTAATCTCGAATGGATTATGATTCACAACTCCTTTCATGTTAAAGTTTTTGAGAAAAAATCATTAAGAAAAAATTCTCGGGGAACATGAATTTTATTTTTTGAAAAAAGAAATTGATGATCAATTTTTGATTTTAAATGTAATTTTTAAAACATTGTGTTTGAAAAAAAATGATTGAAATAGTCAAGTAGTTCTTAAAATCGTTTTTTTAAATGTTTTTACATTTATTTTTAAAATTAAAAAAAGATTTGTGAAGTTGATTTTAGTTTAAAAAAATATTTTTCACATTTGATAATGATATTTTTTTGTTATAATCATATAAAAATGTTATTAAACTAATTTAATATAAAATGAAAATTTAAAAATGAGTTTATTTGAAATTAAATATTGGAGTTTAAGTTGTACACATGTTATCAAAAAAGATCCAAGTGCCACTTGCTATCTTTTTCGCCTTGCTTGTGAAATAAGAACGGTCGTATGTTATCGTAAATTGTTCAGTCTCTGTCGTTGCTTCTCATTATCGTGAGAGGTCAGATTATGTTATTTTTTCGATTTAGTCAAATTAAGAGCTTAAGTAAATGAAAATATGTTGGGGTTAGTCTGTCAAATTCAATTCAAAACCAGGAATTATAGTCTTATTGTTTTTGTTGGTCTCTCAGTTTTAGATTTCAGCTCTCTAACGTCCTTCTTGCACGTTTCCTTCCACTAATCCACTTGGTGGTGAAACTAGGCTCCAATGTTTTCTGTTCTCAGCTCCCTTGCGTTGAACGATCAATATCCTTCATCCTTCTTCTCACATATTTCCTATCATGCCTGTCTCTTTCAGTTCCATGATTTATTTGCCAAACTTGTTAACTTGACCTTCTTCGATTCATTTGCGAAGCATCTGCCATAGTCATTCCTCTCTTGGAAATTTTCTGAAACAAAGGTTGGTTCGGAACGAGTTTGAGCAAAAATAAAATCCTTTTTTGATAAACATTTTTTAATAAACCCAAATAAAATCTGAATAAATTGGATGGTGTTGGGTTGAATTAAGCTTGTCAAATATTGTTTGAGAGAAAAATAATCTAAACGAATTATATTAATTGAGTTGGGTTGAATGACACGTGTTATTCTAATTGTGACTTGATGTAGACTAACTCGTAATTTTTAGTTTGGACTGAATAGAGGTTAGTCAGAAGTCACATTCGCAGATTGAATTAGATTAATGTTAACTCCAACTAAACAATGATTTTCGTATGAACCGCTGATGTCAATGGAAAAAGTTTTGTTTTGTGCAGCGATTTCTATTATTTACTGTTCAATATCTCTGTCATTTTTTCCTAGGGAAATGGTATTTAGTGTAATTAACTTATAAGAACAAACTTAAAATTCATAACCATAAATGCGTTTATATTTAAAATAATAAAAATTAATAGACAAAAGAAAAATAGTCTTTATTAACTTGTAAAGTTAAGATAGATGGGGCGCAAGCACCAAAAGTTTCAAGGTATACAATAGAATTAGCCCACTTTACTGTGTTAAGTAGTGAGTTGTCAAAATGGAAAAAAGGATATTCTCATCCGCATAGCAGTTTTATGTCCATATCTCTCTTTTTGAAAAGTATTATTATGTCGGTTCCACTCATTTACTATCAAGAAGAAGATATACAAATTTTTTACACAATTTTGTTGTGAATTTTTTTAATATTAATTAAATCTGTCCAATTATATATGAAGTATCTCTATGTTTTGTTTATTGACTGAAAAGTATCTCTATGTTCTACCAAGTTTTCAAAACAAAATAATTAAATAAAGAATCTGTTTTTGTATTAAATGAAAATTTTATTAATTTTTTAAATATATTTTAAGGTCAATGTTTTCAATGATTCTCTCATG
>PYAF01000459.1:909975-932724 GCA_007407185.1 Glycine tomentella | reverse complement strand
AAATTTTATTAATTTTTTAAATATATTTTAAGGTCAATGTTTTCAATGATTCTCTCATGGCTAAAATTTAATTAGTATTTTATTTGTAATTTAACAACCTACAAAGTTTCACAGTACTACATGCTATATATGTTTTTATAAAACAATATAATATTTTAATTAAATTACTCAAGAATTTTTGTTTCATGTTATGTGTAAATTAATTTATTATCACATTATTTTTATGATAAGCTTTCCAAATTTTTTTTTTAAATTAACCAAACACATTAAAAATATAATACACATAAAAATTATTTAATAATAAAATAATTTTAATGCAAATGTTCTAAATATATTTATTAACGCATGTTTAATCTATTGTTGAATATTATTAACTATTTTAAAATAATAATATTTTAAATATAAAAAATAGTTTTTATTTTTCAGACTGTTATCCTAAAAGTATTCGACTAATTAGTGCTTTTATAAAATAAAGTATAAAAAATTAAAATGAAATGTTTCTAATGTGCCCTCAGGATGTTGTATGATACACTTTCCTTTTCATATTCAGAAGAGAAAAAAAAGCATGACAAAGAAGACAAAACAGGACTTGGTAATGCAAATGGAATACGTCAAGGTATTCACTCTTCAGTTAGTAATTGTCAATTGAAAACAAACGTGAAATGAATGGAATCTGTTAGTTTGGAGGTCTCAACTACCAGCTGGATATAGATGAAATATACACACTTTACTATGCTGCAGCAGTAGTCAAGTTGATCTGAAACTGAAACCTAAAATCCTTATTTTCTATGTTCTTTTTGTCTCACATGAAAAAAATATGATAAAAAAAAGTAATGTTTTAGAAGATTCCGTTGTTATTAAAATTAAAATAACATCAATGAACAAAAATAATGATTACTTGTGTCCTTTAACTATGACTTCAAAATTCAAATATTGATTAATTCTTAAATATAAAACAAATTATATTTTAAAAAATATTCACTTTGTATATATGCTCAATACTGATAAAAATTAGTCATCTAAATTTATACATACTAATAACATGTTCACAAGAAAAAAAATTAAAATAACATTTTGTTTGTGACTTGTTTTCTTTCCCCTTCAGCGAAAAAGAACATTTCAAATGAATATTTTGTTCATCTTAATTAGCTATTTAATCAAAGTACTTTTTTTTTTTGCTTTCATTAACTTTTTAATTAATATATAAGTTCCTTCAGTTAGCATTAAATATAATAAAATGTTGCGAATTTTGTTAAATTATCATTATGTCGCTAAACTATTTTAGAATTTTTAATTAAGTTCCTAAATTGAAAAAAAAGAAGATGTAATTGGGGTCTTGATTTTGTTATTTTTTGTAGTTGAGTCCCTGAAGATAGTTTATAAGCCTGATTATTTGTAGTTGTTTTAAAAAATCTTGGAAATCAATTAAAAAAATTTACAAGATAAAATACTAAATTACAATTTTTTTAAAAAAAATTGAGGAGGTAATTAAAATTTTCTAAATAATTAGGAAACTATGATTAATTTAACTTACAAATTGTTAACACAATTTTTTTCTTCTCTAAATAAAATTATTAAGTATTTGAAAATGTAGAGGATACTTTTTAACACGGTTAATTAAAATAAAATATGTACGTGCACCGTTGCGTTTGTCGCAAAAGAACAGGTACATTACTTGTAAAACTAAAATAGGGAATAGAAAAATAACACGGGGGGTTTGGTTTTGTGGTTTGGTTGGTCCACTAGGCTACCTAAACCAAACTAAAAACCAAAACCCAAAACCAAAACCACCCTTCGGATTCCCATTACCAGCAGCGAAGTAAAGGTGAGTGTGAGTGAGTCAGTCCAACAATAACCAAAAACCCGTGACTCAGCCCACTCTTGCTTTTTGCTTGGCCTAACCACTAACCAAACCAAACCAAACCAAACCAAAAACCTCTCTCAATGGCTTCTCAGCAACACGACGCCGTTTTCCGCGAAGAAGACATGGACGACGACGACGACGAGTCTCAGGAGGACGAAGAGTACGAAGAAGACGACGACGTTTTGGCCGACGACGAAGAAAACGTGCCCTCTCCATCCACCGCTCTCGCTGTCACCGTCGCCGTCCCCGGTTCCGCCGTCTCCAACGGCGTCGGCGCCTCTCTAATTTCGACGCCCACCGCCACCACTACCACCACCATCGTCCTCGCCGACTCCTCCGATCCGAAGCGGCGTCGCCTGGAGCTAATCGAGGAGAAAAAGCCGCCGCCGCCGCTGGATGACTCGCGGCGGCTGTTTCAGCGGCTGTGGACCGACGAGGACGAGATCGAGCTCTTGCAAGGGTTCCTCGACTACACATCTCAGCGAGGATCCTCGCACCACAACGACACCGCTTTGTTCTACGACCAAATCAAGTCGAAGCTCCAACTCGATTTCAACAAGAATCAGCTCGTGGAGAAGATTCGAAGGCTGAAGAAGAAGTACCGGAACGTCCTCAACAAGATTGGCTCCGGTAAGGAATTCTCCTTCAAGAGCGCTCACGATCAAGCCACCTTCGAAATCTCGCGCAAGATCTGGAGCAACGTGACTCCAGTCGGCGACAATTCATTGGACGACGACGAAATCAACCCTAACCGTAGCCCCAACCCTAACCTTAATTTTAGCCCTGTAATCCTTAAGAATGAAATGATTTTCAGGAATTCCACGGAGAAGAAAACACCGAAACGCTCTCGGCCTCGATCGACGGTGAAAATCGAGCCAAATGACGGATCCGCATCGAACAGAGATCATAATTGTATTAGCAATTCTACACCTACTGCTGCTGCTGCTGCTACTAACAATAATAACTGTAACAGTGGTTATGGAAATAACATACCGAGTTTGATTGAGGAGACGGTGAAGAGTTGTTTGTCGCCGGTGTTGAAGGAATTGATGGCAGGGGCCATGGGAGGAGGAGCGTTTGGAGCGAGAGGGTTTTCGTTGAACTTGAACCCTATGCCTTTTATGAATTTGAGTTTTGGCGGTGGGGAAATGGTGGATGAGAAATGGAGGAAGCAACAGATATTGGAGTTGGAAGTGTATTCGAAGCGGTTGGAACTGGTGCAGGATCAGATCAAGGCTGCTATGGAGGAGTTGCGGTCACATGGAGGAGGAGGAGGATTATAGTTTGTTTTTGGTTTTGTAGCGAGTGATTGGAGTTCTTCTTGCTCTTCATGTTCACCTCATCGTACGGATTTGCTTGGTAATTTATCCATCAATGGTTGGTTGGTTCATACTCATAGCTTAGAAGTTAGCTAGTAGTAGTAACTTGTAAGTGGTAACTAGTGTTTTTCTTTTCGGTTTTAGCTTTCGCTGATTATGTAGAGCACTTGTCCATTAAAATAAAAATGTTTTATATCTTAGCCGTTTTTATGTTCCTTTAAATTTCAATGGTCTCATACATGTACAGAAAAGATTGAAATAATTGGTGCGGAGTGATGGCTTTGTACCATTATATATATGTTGTAAAAGATGCGAAAGTAGTGGGTTTTCAATTGTGCAACGTTCTTCCTGAGTTCTTTGTTCTTAAAAGTTTCATGCAATATTCTATGTGTCTTCCGGGCTTGTTGCTATATCTTTCGTATTTTTATGATTCAATGGATTGTTAAAGATGGCATTTTCTTATCCGAAAGAGATTCTGCGATGCTGTGTGTCAATTGTTGAATAACGAAACAATGTATGCTGTAAACCAGGGGTAGTCGAAGACTCCCTCGAGTTCAAGTTGAGTGGAATGGGTCTCATATATGCTACAATACAAGTGATTGGGGCTTGAAAAGCTCTTGGAATTTTGAATGCTTAACCTGTCTCAGTTGGGTTGGGTCAGTTCGTGTCTGCGATCATTTGCTCTTACTGCTCGTTCTGTAGCTATTGAATTTCAGGTTTTTTTTTTAGGCTAAACTATCAAATCAATCCCTCGATTTGTCAATTTAGTATTATTCGAAATTGATTATTGTGATCATTTAAATAATCCCGTCAAACTGATCCTTGAGTTTTTTTCTGTGAATAACTGATCCTTGAGTTGAGACAACTATTAATGCTTGGATTTGATGAGCACTAATTAATTAATTTGATCTTTCACATCAATTTTTTTTTTTATCAATAAGAATAATATCAAGAGACTTTTGACACTTATGGATTATGTTGAATAAATTGAGTTAGACTTATTCAATATCTTTAACACCAGTTGAATTGATTAATAGTTATCAAATAGTTAATGTTAGAAATAAATCAATTAATAGGATCGATTTTAGATATTAAAGTTATTTTTATTTTAATAATAAGAGGAATTAAAGTAGAGTTAATTTTAGAAGTTAATTTTTTTATTAAGATTTTTTAGCAGAATGTTTGTTTAGAGTTTAGCATAATGTTAATGATAGTAACCATTGTCCTAAAAGCAATTAATGAGAAGGTGCTTTTAAATCTTAATGTAATTGCACCGTAATGTGATTTTTGATAAATCTTTACTAATAATTCATTAACTAATGTCCTTAATTTACTTATTAGCATCTTTGGAAGTGGTGAGATTACGATGAAGCGCATCCATCGGCCAGGCATAAGGTATTTCTTACTGGATTTCCTTAGACTTTGTTTGGAAGTTAGGAAGAAAAGGGAAGAAAAGAGATTTAAGAGAAAGGGAGGAGAAGGAAAGGGAGAAAAATAAAGGAAGTTCCTTCCTTCTTGTTTGGGAGTTAAAAATATATTAAGGGAGGAAAGTGGAAAGTTAATAAGATATTTTTATAATTTTGTCCTTTAATTATGATTCAATGCTTTGTATTTGGTGTTTTATTAACGCTGGTTAGGATAGAATAATAATTTTATTAACACTAGCTAGAGTAGGATTGTAATTTTATTACTTTTTCTTCTAAAACTCCCCAAATAGGGGTATTACAATTTGTAGGCTTTGGAGGATTTCAGAAGAGTTTTAAAATCCTCAAATCATTTTTCTCAAAAATTAAAACTTTCAAACAAGGAGGTATGTCTAGTTAAACCTTTCCCTTCCCTTTCTTTCCCTCTAAAATCTCTTTCCCAAACAAAGTCTTAAGGTAAATTAAATTTTTCACCTTTTTACAGAAAACGAGGTGAAAAGAAAAAAGGGGCAGACAAAGAGTAGGGAGGGAAAAGGGTTAAAAGAGATTGTTTGCTTAGATTCATGCAAAAATTAATTTATCTCTTATCCACTATTTCATTTCAGGATTTCATTTCACCAGATGTTGATCTATAATTATGAATAAAGATTCTGTTTCGTATATACATTTTTTATTTCTAAATTATTCTTCAATATATAACTATTTTTATAAACCTTCAAAATATAATTGTAGTAATTATTTTTGTCAATTGCTCTTTCTTTTTATTTTAATTTAAAAAATACAGAAGAATGTTTCTCTTTCAACCAATAAAACATAACGATAGTGTGAAACTGCCAGTCATGTGGCGAAAGGGAAAATATTTAAAAAAATGACAATTTATCAACATGAATTGCTGGTGAATCCTTACAACCTAGTAACGATTTTAATATTTCAAAAATTACCCCCAAATGGTGAAAAAGCCCGATTATATATATTGTTCGTTTTATGTATTGCTATTCCAAAAACAAGTATTTATATTCTAATGTTGATTTGTTGATCAGTTCTTGGAACATCTTCACGAATTAATAGGATTTGTCTTTTCTTTTTCTAAAAGTGATCAATTGATAAAATAACAATTTCATCAAGACATATGTCCATCAAAAGTAGGGATGGCAAACGGGCCAGCCCGCAAAAATATGGGACGGGCCGTTCCGGCCCGTGAAAAATGCGGGACGGGTTGACTCGGTCCGCTTTTACAAAGTGGGCTATAAATGCTAGCCCGCCCTGCTTTAATGTGGGCCAGCCCGCATTAAAAATTAAAAAAAAAAGTTAATTTAAAAAATAAAATACAAAAAAAATTAAAAAAAAATACAAATATGATAATTAAAAAAACACAAAGTTAAATAAAAATAAATGATTTAAAATTAATGCTAAATAAATGATGTCATGTGATAATTCACAAAATTACACCATTTGTAAATGAAATTTACGGTTATAAACTGTCAAAAAGTGTAATATGCTAGTAATGAAAGACTATTTGAAAGTATCATTATCATAACCATTTTAATATTAAAACTTAGAAGTTAATTATAAAAGTGCAAAAAAATATAAATTTAAAGAATATACCTATTTCAAAATATGTTAAATATATTTATTTAATTTTAATATTTAATATTTAAATAATATAGGCTCAGCGGGCTGACCCGCCCCGCCCCACGTATGACCCGCAATTTTGCGGGACGGGCCAACCCGACCCGCTTTTGATATTAATTTTAATATTTAATATTATCAACCCAGCCCGTATTTTTTTGCGGACTAAGCGGGCCGGCCCGACGGGCCAAGCCCGTTTTGTCATCCCTAATCAAAAGGGCCAAAGGGGTAGCTTTTTGTACCCTTTTCCTCTATTTTTTTTTTGCAATTTATTTTAAAAATATTTTGGATAAAGTATGTTGAGTTTTTAATCTCAAAGTATTTTGAAACGCTAGTTTTAGTTCCTACAATTCATTACGGGCCAAACCAGACTGACCCAAACGAAACCCAACAGAAGAGAAGCCCAGACCCTAGCAATTTAAGTGTAATGAAAAATTAAGAGAAATTCATGACCAAAATTAGAAGATAATTAAAAAAAAAAAAAAAAACAGATATGCGTACCTTATCCAAGTTGAATTGTGATCCTTGGGCATATACTATGGTTGTCCTTCTTCTCCTCCACACACAAGAACCCACCGTCACTCACGGTCACGGCTGGCTCGTGAGAAATCACAATGGCTTCAGCATTCTCCCTGCACCTCTCAACCCCTTTCTCCCAACTCCACCCTACTCTCAAACCTAAAAAGCTCCATCATTTCCCCACTCTCTCCCTCTTCTCCAACAAGCCCCTCTCCAAACCTCGAAAACTTACCGTCAACTCCGTCGACATCTCCAAAGAAGACACGCCCTCGTCCACGTCAGATCCCTCCGTGAAACCCGAATCCGAACCCGAGCTCGAGAACTTGGGGCCGCGGCGCCTGGAGGAGAAGTTCGCTGTTCTGAACACTGGAATCTACGAGTGCCGCTCCTGCGGCTATAAATATGACGAGGCAGTGGGCGACCCTTCCTATCCCTTACCGCCCGGCTTTCAGTTCGAGAAGCTTCCGGATGATTGGCGCTGCCCCACGTGTGGGGCCGCCCAGAGTTTCTTCCAGAGCAAGAGCGTTGAGATCGCTGGGTTTGCGCAGAACCAGCAATATGGGCTTGGTGGCAATTCTCTCACTTCGGGCCAGAAGACTATTCTTATATACGGCACTTTGTTGCTCTTCTTTTTGCTCTTTTTGAGTGGCTACTTCCTACAATAGTTTCTCTCTAACTATTCATCCTATAAGGTAACCTTTTTGAGACCTATTCTATTTTATGTATCTGCAAGTTGTAGTTCAATGCTTTATTTGTTGCTATGTATGTACGTAATCACTACTCATCTCTCGTATTGCTTTTGGGCTTTCCCAACGAACCTGGAAGGTGCCTCTGGTGGTTGAAAGTGCAAACTAGGCTAGCCCAAGCTTTTCTTGCTTTGCTAAATCATGGATGAGTCATACAATTCTTAATATTTCTTATCTCTCTCTCTCTCTCCTTGTTTTTCCCATGTTTTTCTCACCTTTACTGTTATCTTCTTGTATCTCTTGTGATTGTAAAAAAATTGTTGGAATTTGTTGAATAAAAAGCAATTTCTCGTCGTAGATTATCCCTACAATGTTGTCTCCATTGAGATTTGAGAGTAAAATGTTCAATTGTGCAATTTTTTTTTAATTATAAAAGAAGAGCATTTTCAACAGTTTTTGTATCAATTTTATAATTAAGTTTGTGTTTATTATTAGTTATTCTTAGATGGTGGTGCAAGCTTTTAGGAGTCACGTCTCACGAGGGTCTCCCATTTCCCATTCCAAGTTTTTTTTTTTTACCACTTTTCATTACTTTTTTATTTCATTTTGTGTCTTTATTATATAAAAAATTATTGCATAGTTACAATTTCTCAAAAGCACAAGCTAAAGAGGATCATTTATAGCCAGTATTTGCAGGGTTATGATATATATCAAGAAGGCTATATATTTTTTTGGTAAATTAATTTTTTTTATCGACCAATATTAGTTGTTAAATGTTAATATTTTTGTTAGTGAAGTGATTCGAACCCATGATCTCTCCCTCCCACCCTTCCTTCCCCGTCTTCACTTTTTTCTTAACCACCCAATCAATCTTATATCTCCTTTTCGATAAATTAATGTCATCTACTTTTTAGTAATATTTAACTCATCTTTAAATCCAAACATCATATCAATTTTCTGTGAATCATATTCAATTTAATAATTCGATACAATTATCAATTTTGTCTTCAATAATTCCTCTATATAACATTTATCTCATTATATAAAGCCACTAGAAAGGACTAGCATATTCTTTTTATACTTCCAATCAGGGGAAGGTTATTAGAATAATAAAATCTCAGATAGTTTTAAATAATTTTGTTAAAATCAATCTTAAAAATAAAAATTGATTTTGAATATTTAAAATAACAATTTTTATAAACAATAAGATATTATACTTTTATAGTTTTTTTAAGACATCTCTCAACTCCAAATAATACTTGAAATCAGCCTTAAAAGTAAAGGAAATTTTCCTTCCAATGAACAATATTTAAGTAAAAAATACAGCTTGGTGGAGCAAAATTTATTCTTAAAATATTTGAAAGATTATACAAATTAAATCAGAAAAGAGAAATATGAAGTTTGAATAAAAAATTAACATTCAGGGTTAAGTTTGGACATGAAAAACAAATGAAACAAAACGTCTTTTTTACTACAAAATTACGATTGTCCATTCAAGCCCAGTATGGTACATATGATAATACAAGTGCCACTGAGCGCAGCGGGATTTTATACATGCTATACCCTACTCATGCCGCGGACAGCAAAATCAACAATTACAAGTTTTTACGATATTTAATGAGTATATTGTTTAGAACTTGAAAAGCAAGAATATTGTGAATATATAATATATAGCTCTCCCACGTTTCCAATTGGTATAGCCTGGACAACTATCAAGGAAGTGACATGTCTAGTGAAGGCAGATCACAATTCTTAGCAGCACCTTCACTGCAGATTAGTGTCATCCATAGCTTCAATAAGCATTTGTCAGCCTATTATTATTGCCTTACGGTATCACACAATTGTTGCCCCTCAAATTCCATTGTTGAACTTGGATGAGCTCCGATTTGAGAAACAGCCTGAGAAATGGAAGAGGGCACTTCGTCACAAGGCGAATAATATCCACACAAGTCACTATTGATTCTCGTACACTGGCATATCTTGGGGTTGACGAGTTTTCACTTGGTACACCTTCTTCATGTTCTGCTTATCATAAGTTCCCCCCAATGCAGTTTCTTGATGCCTAGCATATATTCCATTCGTATCTGGTGCTCTAGTAATCCAATTTGGAGGTGGTATAGGAGGACCCATGTTCTGCACAAATTGGTGTTGTCCATTAGTTGTTGGTCCTGAATTGGGCGGCCTCGATAACATCACTGCAGGTGTCCTTGGTGAAGGCACTGCATATGGCCTAGCTCTTGCACCTTCCTCCATTGCCATAGTATAAAACCCAGTTCTCCCGTTGTAGTACTGATCATGATGCTGTGACCTATCCTGTATCCTAAAATTCTGTTTGTCATTATGTCCACCATTAGATGAGACTGGAAATCTAGGCCTAGTTATTATCCCCTGGTGATTGTAATGTTGTCCGTAATAACCGCTTGTGTCCTCACCATAATATTTCCCAGATCCAGAAGGTCCAGCTGATCTGAGCCGGTTCATTGCATGAAGGCCGCCTGGAAACTGCTCCGGTGATCCATACGGCATGTTATTTGATTTAATGTTAAGGGAGTTCTTGACAAGACGATGTGCTGCTTCTCCCAGTTGAGGGCCAGCCATTGCTCCATGTACTTGTTGTCTGTCGCATGCATCACACAAGAAAGGCAAGAGAGCTCTTTTAAAGTATCTGTCTTATCACTCACATAAATACCAGATTCCATGCATAAAAAACTTCATGTGCTAAATTTGAAAGACATTGAGAACTTATCAACCCACTCAACATGGAATTTTCTACATTCACCACAGGACAATTGAAGTAAATATTGACAATTTCCTCAAAAAAAAAAAAAAAATTGTCCACATAAGGTGGTGAGTAATACCAGTACCACTACCACATTGAACATTAAATTTAAACAGTTGTGGATTGTATACCAGACAGAAAGAACATGAAAATTATACTACAATCTAGCAACCTCAGGAATAGATTCTCACCTATCTCTGCCTTGTCGCCGACCACTATTGTCTTCGTGCCATAACACAGGAAAAGGTTTAATATCAATGGCTTTTAATATCTGCAAACATAACCAATGTCAAAGTAAATGAGATCTATACCATAGAAAAAAACAAGGAGTATAATTTTTCTTTCAATAAAGTCGTGGCAACTATCTGAGCTATGTTATTGACACAAGAATCTGATTCTAAACATAAATAAATGGGGTTAAGTAAATTTTTCATCCCTAAAAAATTAGCAAATTTTCATTTTTGGTCCCTAAAAAAATATATTAGATCATTGATTTCATGGAAATACAAGTTTGTAGTCCTTGCTGGTAGTTTTATTTTGTTAAGTGATGATGTGACATATCAAGTTATGCACCATGTGGCAATGATCCATTTGTCCCATCACCACTTAATGGATCAAAACTATTGGGATGGACTTAAAACACATGTTAGGGTGTGTTTAGGTAAAGCTTAATTAGGCGTTTGTTTAATAAGCTCCTATCACATAAAATCTTATGCCATAAATTTGCCCATGAAACTTACGGGAATAAGCTAAAAAGAGCTTATTTTGATAAGCTAGACTAAAAAGCTTATTGAAATAAGGTAAAAAGAATTTACGGAAGTCAAGCTATTTTCATGGTCTCAAATCAACTCCACATTAACTCTTTCAAACGTCCCCCCTTAAGCCTAAACAAATGAATCATGAAGCTCATTCTACAGGATGTATCCATTGACAATGTCAAATGCTAAGAGAAGTCAGTATACCAACCTTTTTTGGCATTAGTACACCATCCGGAGGTTTTGGAATATGTCTATGTTTACGAGGATTGAGATAAGTAATATTTCTGAAATTTGAAACACACAACATGAGTTCATTCAATGATTTTAAAATATTAGGCAAGTCTAAAGAACAAAACTTACAAAACTTGATTAAACTCAATGTCTTGCAATCCTTTGATGGGAGAAGCTACAATGGTTCTGAGCACATTCCTTTCGTACAACCAGAGATATCCATTCATACCATCACTGCTAATAAAGAAAAGAAGACAATTACCAAACATATTTATGATTACGACTGGTGACCATTACCAAACATTTTCACTAACCTAGCTCTTGGGTCAATTGGTTGAGGAGGTCTTTCGTGCAGAGGCAATTGACAAGAATATCGATAATATGATAAGATGTGTGGAGCCAAATTATGCGCACTGCTGACATAAAGCAAATCCAGCATCTTGCTATTTCGGAGCTGTTCTTCCTCCTGCACATAACAAATGTGAATGCAATTGAGCACCCAGATGCAAAAATATGATTCAAATTAACTGCTGTAAACTTCTAGTGGACTAAAAATATTTCCAGCTCAAACCAAAATAAAAATAAAAAATTCCAGCAATTGCACAGCAAAGAGTTGGGGATAATTGTGCAAAAAGAAACGGCATTAACAGAGGGGTATCACTCAAGAGATCTATTCAACAACTTATATTTTGATAAACCATAGCAGTAAACTTCTTTGACAAATTATTCTTTGATGCAATTTGAAGGCCAACAATTTTGGACCACTAATCTTATATAGTTAGTCAGCAGTGTAATAGACCAGAACTAAATATCGTAACAACCAACACCCCTCCCCAAGAAAAGTAAAAATAAGAAACATTTCCAGACCGATAATGTGGCTTCAAGCTTGCTTGTGGCAGACAGCAATTTCTTCTCATCAATGAACGGCAACTTGGCAACACCCTGAAAGTTTTCCAACAGTAAACTTAATCCCCCTTCATCATAAAGTGTTAATAAAACAATAAAACACACACAGATCACAATACAAAACTATATTACCTGCCATGCAAATCGTTTTCCATTCATATCAATCTCAAAATCTGTCAAAAAGTGATACAAGTAATTCTAGAAACTCTATAAGATATAGCAAAATATGTCAATAACAGACAAGTGATCTCACCAGCAGGGTAGAATTGAAGAATAGGTGATGAAGGATCAATCATCAAATCCCTATATTTTTCAGGCAGTGCACTTGAACTGTAACAAGAACTTAACAAGCATCAGCACAGGATGCATGATATGATAGATCTGAGGACAGGAGAGATGAAAAAACCTTGAAGCAGGTAGGGTCCCCATTAACTGATCAAATGGTTTAAATGCTTCTCCCAAAAAAAAAGTTATCTCCAGATCAGTTAGATCTTTAAGATCAGAAGCAAAAGGAGCATAATGGTATGGGTAGTACCTGAATGAACAAACAGTAATGGAAAAATTGAATAGTCATGAGTGATAAACTCCACCAAAATGAAGAATAGTCTCAGAATTTTATGTCAATCATCTTATAGCCACTGAAACATCAAAGCCTGTATCCCAGTCCTCAAGGCATCCAGTCCATATTATATCTTGTTACATTCCTTATAAAATCATGATTAGAAGTTCCTGGTTGCAACCATCTTTGGAATAATAACAGAATTTAATGAAAGCTCAATAGTTCTGAGTAGTAATACAAGGTTCAAAGAGAATATGAAGGTGCAGGAGAAACTTGCTAAAAGAACATATGTGGAGCAAGATATTCTTGAAAGAAAATAATCAACCCTTTATATTTTATTTATCTTATCATCCTTTATGCAAAGTATCATAAATTTTTTGGATCATCTTACCACAATGTGGAGAAGGAACACAAGAAAGTGTTATTCACAAATGAGGAATAATTGTCATACTCAAGCGACAAAATGATGATAATTCACTTGTACCCATTCTACTATGAAAAGTCACTTGTACCCATTGCTTTTGGCACACCACAATTGGAATGTTTAGTTAACCGACAAAACTTTACTAATCACATTGTTGGAAATAATGTTATTTAATTACTTAGGAAATTGTATGTTCATGTATCGCATGATAAAATGCATTTAGAACCCAAGGGTATTAGTGTCTAGGAAGTTGCACTTAATTAATAGTAGCCTAGGAAATAGTCTCCACTAAGTCTATTAAGAAACTAGATTATGGATGATATGCAGAACCTATGTACTACACAATCTACTAAATAAGTTGTTTCATTCTAAGTTCTCTCTTTTTCTCTAAAGTCTCCTCTGTAAATTCAACAGACATAGTCAATTTATTTTTCAACACACCCATTGCCCTAGGATATTATCAGGCTAACAATTACATGAAGTCAACTAAGCATCCATAGTTCCAGACAATTGATCCTTTAAGGGACCAAAAGTGGGGATATTTTCGCAGCATGAGTTTAAAACTGCATTTTTCACCTAAACTGGTTACAGTATAGTATCATGCATGTAAATTCTTAGAATTTGGGGCTTAAGGCCTAACTCAATCCCCAAAAAAATGGCTTGTAAGATGACGATTACCCAAGCTTATATATACAAGCAATACTAAATTATATATCTAGTCAACATGGAACTAAACACCACCTTGAGGCTGCAATTAAGGCAGGCTAAGGGTGGCCACAATTAAGGCAGCTTCCAACATAAATGTACCAGCTTATCAATCCAGTAACAGATGATAGCAGGAATGGGTTCAAATGTAATCTATTAACTAGTAAAAGCACAACGAACCATTGCCATGAGCAGACACCCTGGTAGTAGTACCGACAAACCCAACAAAGGCCTTCTACATATTTTAAGACCTACAAGGAAAATCAAGACTATCAGGTATCTTCTAATGCAATATATATATATATATATATATATACAGATTATTGGAGTTGGGTACAATAGTCATCCACAAGAACGACAAAACAAATAAAATCCAAATTCCAACAAACCACCTATCAATTCGTGAGGGAAAACATAACATAAATTTTCAACCAGTGTGAGGTCCTTATTCTCTCATGAGCATAACAGATTGAGGAACTATACAAGCACACTCACTCTTGTGAAACAGTCGGATAGTAAGATCAAGAGTTCAAGACACACTAACAGCATGTGCCTAACATATCATTTAAAAAGAAAAGGGTTCTTTGGTTTGAGAAAATTGTTTTCTGCTTTCACTTTTAATTACAAAAATGTCACCTTTTTTCACAATGTTTCCTGTTTTAAAAAGTATATAAGATATAGTGAAAACAAACTTTTTAAAACAGGAAACCATGTGAAAATAAGGCAACATTCTTGTAATTGAAGTGAAAATAGAAAACATTTTAACAAAGTAAACAGGCCCTTATACGGTCATTTTCACTGATAATACGACATTTGACTTTTAGTATTGAAAAACTTGAGCAATGAATTTGTACTTTTGAAATTGTTTCCATTTTAAGCCATGAAAGTGTATAGAAAGGAAGGTGACAGTAAACAATTTCAAGAATACTGACAGGACATACTGTATCTTTCTTGATTTTTTCAATCTTCTCCAGATCCAATGCACCAAATTTTTCAGCATAATACCTTTCCTTGTATCCAGGCTCTCCTAACTTAACCTGAAAAATAACAAACACTATGTAGTTATAAATTTTCTCACTATTGGATTTCATGTGGTCTGACATTGCCCAAGTGTCCCTATTCAGGGATCACTCTTACATGAATTGTATCTAACCAAAAAAATTATGAACCTTCAAACCCAGGATCTTTTAGCTACTTTCAACTGACAAAAGGAACATATAATTTTAAAAAGACAAATTCTAGTTGTGAAAGTAAGAGTTATCATCAGTTGTTCCCACTAAAAGAAAACAAATGAGAAAAGTAAAAGAGTAACCAAGTTGTTTTAGAAGAGAGACAAAGAAAACATTTTCTTCATGCATCCAAACAGTTAAATTAGGGAACAGTTAACTTCAAATTGATATCAACAGACACACTGACACAAACTATTTTTGGGTAGGCAGATGTTGAAGTTGTTTCCAGCATCAGCACTGCCCAGGCAGTTCATGTTTTATATAACAATGGGGGATAGCACAGAAGTACAAGTATAAACCCTTCAACATGGCTACTAAAAATTATCAGATTGCCCCATAACTGGTTAGTCATAAATGCAACAAGGCAAACTATAAGTAATTTCAAGAGCTCTGCGGCCTTACTTCCAAAGGTTGCCAAAACAATAGATCCCACCTAGGATCAGACCAGGGAGGTAGAGCTTACCTGTTATATATAAAATTATGGGTCTGTTTGGATGTAACTTCTAGAGGAAGAAAATAAGAAGAAAAAAAGGAAATGAGCTTCTCCATAAGTTAAAATGAATTTTCTATTAGTTCATTTGTAAATATCATCTCATCTTTTAGAGAAGCTATATTGGTGAGCTTCTAAAAATTAGCTAATTGACAACTTATTTTTACTTTTGGAGAAGCTCATTTCATTTTTTCCTTCTTACTTTTTTTTTTTAGAAGTGTTTCTAAATAAGTTTATCCAAACAGACCCTATATAGAATAATACAATATATGTATACATACAAAAATAAAACAAAGAATAGTAACAACAAAATAACACTCGCAACTACTATTGAAGTATCTTCTCAAAATACATAACAGACGTAAGTTTTTAAAGTTACTACAAGATTTACAAGGTTTCCTGACAACAATTTGAATATGAGAAAAACTGAAATTAAGCGGCAGGAAGTGGGAACTGCATCACTGATCACCCACAGACCAGCAGAGCACAAAAACTCAGACATGCTGCCCTCAATGTATGTTTGGGAAGCCACTAGAATTGCTATGGTTTAGGGTCCACAAAAAGTCAGCAAAAAATATTAAATTCAAGCGAAATGATTAAAACATTTGGGCAAAAAATCTTGTTACTGAACCTTGTCCAAAACTGACGCCCGTGGTTCTCCAGGCATCTCTCCTCTTGCCCTAGCTTTCATCTCTTCATTAATTTCTGTAGCCTGAAAAACAATCAAATCACAAGTATTGCATATCAGGAAGTAAAGTCTATAGCTCAATCATATCAGTTCATGAAACTAATTAGACAGACTTGTGAGTGACATCTCCCAGATGTAAAGTCTAATGTCACTATACATCCACATCAGAATTTGTTTCAGAACAGTGCATATGAGAGAAGAGGAAATAAATGGTAACAAATACAATAGTATCCATGTTGGTGTTGGCTTGGGAACTTGCATGTCAGTAACGAGTAACCACCAAAGTTGAGAGGTACGTATTAGAGGGAGACACTATACTTACACCCTAGTACAGTGGAACAAGGATTAAGGAATTGTCCTCTAGAACTCCATTGGATAAAGGTCCCCAATAATTCTGTACATACTGACCAAATTTTCCTAACCACTGAAGTCTACTTACAAGTCTTTCCTTTATTCACCGGAAAATTAGAGGAGAACTCACTCCCTCAAATTCATGCTTCAGCTACAGTTTATAACCCTTTTATAATTATTTAATCTGTGGAGTAGCCAAAGCCAATTTAGTTCCTCCATATATGCTCAATATGACTTAAAATGATATGAAACAATGTCGTTTCAAGTCTTCTTATAAAATAACTTAATTCCAAAGTTCAAATAGGAAGCACAAATCATGGATGAGGGAATAAAGTTGTGATGCTTCAGTTATAAATTTTCAACAGAAACAATGGGCCAAAATATACAGAATGCAAAACAGAGTGGAATGAATTGAAGATTTTTCCACATCAATATTGACAGAAGAACTTTCTTACAATGCATTAAGCAAGCTATCCCATCTCTAAATACAGAACCATGAAAATAAGTAGAACTCTGACAATTATTGAATATGATTGGTGCAAAACTCCGGAGGGTTCACAATACCTGTTGAATCCGAACTCGTTTCTGAAATATTTGATCTTCATGAACAGCAACAGACTGAATAAAATGTTCTACTCTCTCTAAGAAAACCTAGAGTGTTCAACATATTACAACAGTCATTGAAGAAACAAAATACCAGATGGGTGACTTAAGAGATGAGACAAGCAAATGGAAGATGATTGCTAAAAAAGATTCAGTCACGTACCAGAATACATCACAGCTTTACAAAAACATACAAAAAGACACACACACAACTTAATTGAATTTAAGGAAAAAAAAAAAATTTACCTCACCCGCTTCTGTAAGATAACCACCCATGGCGGTGAATTCTTTTCTATAAATATGCATCAATAAATTTACAGCCCCCTGAAACAGTAAAAAGTTTATCATAGAGAACAACATTGACATTTATAACATGGTGCCTTCCAGATGCTTACCTCACGGATCTCTAATGTTGGCATATGTGGAAGAAAGTCATTGCCAACAAAGAAGCATAGAAATACAAAATCATCCACTATGCGCTCAAAGTCAATCTCAAAAGGAGGGTTGGGAATCTCCATTTCATATTGCAAATATTCACGCAGCACCCAGATGTTAAGAAACTGTACATGCAAGGTTTTAGTTTGAAATTAAAAAGTAACAGAAGAAAAATGAATATTCAGCCTAACATGCTGAATTCCAATATCCAACCTGATATTTCTTCTTGTGAATTGGAGTATCATCAACTGGATTCCAGTCCTCAGCTTTCTCACCTGGCTTACCGCGACATTCAGCTGCAAAATGGCCAACTTGGCCACACTGAAAACACTTCTCCTGTTGTCCAGGGAAAGTGATTACCTGTTCAAACATGTAATTAATCATTGGGGCAATCTATTGGGATTAGAATATATTCGTAGACTGAGTGTACTGATCCGTTTTAAATTTTAATTTTTTTTATATGATCCTTTTCTATTGCTTCTATACCGTAGAGTTAAAACTAAAAACTATTTGTCGTTTTCTCTATGTTTTCTGACATTTGATTATGTTTCGCCTTTTTCTTGGAGAAAGACGATAAAAAAATTTCCAATCATGGTCCTTACGAATCGGATCATCCATATAATATACAAAAAGGAACTCTAGATATTTGATATCTTTCTCTTTGAAAATGAACTAAAATCACCATGACTATTCATAAAATGGAAACTAACCTCCCTCAATATTGAGAAATGAACCTCATGTGTGGCTAAGGACAACATAATCAAATCAGCATCCTGAATTAAAGACCACATCAATGTTATCACACAATATAAAAATCAAGGAAAAGATAAATAATTAAATACACCAACCTCGGATAAATTGAAAATTTCAAAATCAGACAAAAACTCACCAATCCATACAAACAGTGACGAGTATTTGGATTAAACCCAGGAAGGTTACGCTGTAATCGTATGTAATCCATTATTTTATGTTCTCCCTCACCAGGAACATTTGAATCAGAAAGTATAACCTTCAAAAAATACCAAATGCAGCTCCATAAATAAATATAGAGACAAAATATTCTGAAAACCAGATATATTTACAATATGGGAAAAGAAAATAAACAGGATTACTCCATAAGTAAGGAATATCCAATATTGAATGGATCAAGGGGGCAAAGAATAAATAGGATGAGTTTAACCTTTGTATTCCGCCAGCCAGGGTTGTAGTTCAATCTAGTCTGTATATAATACTGAAGAGCCACTGACAGCACTCTCATAAATGGAGTGCCAGGGGTAATGACATTTGAGTCATAAGTCTCTGGCTTGACTTTAGAAGTCAAGAGTTTCATCTCACCCTCAAATTCTTCCCTAAGTCTTTCAATTTCAGCTTCCTACAACATCACATTGTATTCAAACTTTGTAACAGAAATAGCAGGAGATCATTGTAAACAGGAGCATGTTCATATTCTTACAGCCTCAGCCGCGTCTTTCTCAGCTGCATCTTTTGCGGCTCGGAAACGCCGTGAACGTTGCTGATTCATTTTGGCTCTTGGTGCAACACCGTCTTAAGGGGCAAGAAAAGTACATATGGAAAGAAATGGTAGGAATGAGGAAGCGATTCAAAGTTAAATCAAACATACAATAACATAACATTACAGACAAAAAAATTACAGCATTCCAAAAATTGGATATTTAAAAGTTCTAACTTTCCATACTGGCAATTCTGTTTTACAAACACTTATCTGAGTCTTTTACTTGAAAATATTTGCACTAAATTTTGAATATACAACCATACAGCAGTGTGCCAAAAACTAATCATCGAAAAGAAACAGAAGGCATAATGAGAAGATAGGAACCAAATGGATTTATAACTTAAGGGAGCTGTCTGGCAGATCCTCCACGATGAGAAACTATGACGCACAAATATGATATGTATCTGATATGGCGTTATGACTACTCTTAAAATATATAGGATATGATTCATGCATTTCTCAAATCCAAACAACGAACATGCTTTTGGGACATTACTAAAAAACAAAATAGAAATTATAAATCATTGCCATCATAAATTTCTGCTTATTGCTTACAAAGAGGAATAGTGTCAATCTTATTTCCTCCTTGAGTATCATCTACAAGTAAGATAAAGTATTGGGAAATGCTTGGTGTTCCATAGACGAGAGATAAAATAACAAGAAAAAGCAACATACCAATTGCAAGATAAAGAAGCTTCCTTGGGCGAACCAATGAAAATATATGGTCAATGTAGTCGAAGATTGATTTGAATACATCTTCATACGTAGTAGGTGCTGACTGCATTTTAAAGATTAATCAACAACAAGCACTTTGCAAAATAGAAATGTAAGTTTACAAAAAATTACTTCCTTTTAGACACAAAATAAAGAAATTACAGATCCCAATTGCCACAGTCTAGTCAGCTTTGTATAAGGTTTCACACTACTCACATAATCGTGTATGATGCCATTTCTTCAAAAAGCACCAGGAACTCGGTTTACCAATGCAACAAATTCTAAAACGAGTTTTCAACAACCAATTCAGGAACATACGATCTCAATATATCTAAATCCAATAAAGAAATCCATACAAATACTCGAAATGAGAAGTTGAACAGAAATATCAGAAGTTCACTGTCATTATTTTCCGCTCTATTTACTTATTTCTATTAGATTGTACATTATGACTTTTTTTTTCAACCAACGAAGAAGATATTAATACTATTAACAGAATAATAGGTTAATCGGTTGCAATATTCTGAGTCACGAGAAAAAAGTGAATAGAATGAAAGTGAGGTGAAGCGAAGCATATAGGTACCTTGCCATCAGGGTGAAAACAGGGGTGAATGATGCCGTTCATGTCCAAGTACAAGTTGTCGAACTCCATGCCATTTGGATTAGGTTTAGACACATCAACGGCGCCGGAGCCGACAGATGGCTCCTCCTCCACGACGTCGGCGATCGAGAGCGGGTACCGATCCGCGAGCCACCGGTAGAACGCTGGCACTCCCATGTTTCCGGCTCGGTTCGGTCCGGTTCGGAAACGAGGAGAGAGAGAGAGGGAAAAAATAAAACAAAAATAAAAAAAGAGATGGAGAGGAGATCTGTGTTGCCGTTTAATGTACGGGCGGCTGCGGTGGCCGCCTTATTTCATGAGACTAAAATGCCCCCGTTTAAGTGCGCCATCGCCGAACCGGTACTAGACATCAGTTCGGTTTTTTTTTCCTGGTTCGGTTTTTATAGTAAATCGATCCAAAATTAAATCCTAAACTCTCTTATTTGTATTGTTTTTTAAAAAAGATTAAAGATACTTTTGCTCTTTTGTCTTTTTAAATGATTCAAAATATTATCAAAAATAATTATTAATTAGATTTTATTTATCTTCAAATCGACTTTTAGTCTGGATCTCTTTCACCCAAGGAACAAAAATAATATAAAATAATTTTTGTTAGTTTAAAGTTAACGTTGTTGGTTCATATTTAAATATTGGTCGCTTTTAACTACCACAAAACGTATAAGGGTGACATTGGATCCACTTCAAGACCCAAATTTACAAAATCCAACTTTGAATAAACTGTTAGTTGTTTTATTAGTTTAAAGTTAACACCATTGGTTAATATTAAAATATTGACAACTTTTAACCACCAACAAACACATAAGGGTGACATTGGATCCACTCCAAGACCCAAATTTACAAAACTCAACTTTGAATAAACTATTAGTTGTGGCTTCCCTCTCTCATGTTCATGTTTTGCCCAACTCAAATCGTGTCCACTATAATGCATGGTCACAAGCTATCATGATGCATGTTCATTCTACCATCAAAGTCATTTTCACATGTAGAAAGAGAAGATTTCGCCACTACAGTGGCCAAAAATGCCAGAGGAAAAAGAAGGGGATGGGGAAGAAGGAGATTTGAGAATGTTCTAGAAAAAAGGTTTCTTTGTTGATGGAGGCAACGAGGCAACCCAATCCATAACACTCAAGTGAAGTGTATTGTTTAACCTATCTCTCTAGGCCAAAGTGAGGATCATTTATCATAGTCTACTACACATATCATTTGCAATATTAATGGGTTTAGGCATTATGGTATGGCAAAATTTTACACCATATCCTGGAACTCTCACTATGTAATTATGTATATGTCAGCCTTATGGTATGCTTAATCCTCTAGAGATAACTAGATTAGATACAAATCCATTGAACACAAGTGGATCAACTCAAGGTCCGATTTGGTGGGAGATATATTATAAGGGTTGGATTACAGTTTGACTCGAAAAGGGTACACAACCCTCGAGTTTCAAGTATGAAGTGCATAAAGACTAAGTCATAAAGGGTCGAATTACAATCCAACCTGGAGAATACATGACCCTCGAATATCAAACATGAAGTGTGTAGAGACTAATTAAGTTATAAGAATTGGAATAAGAATTGGATTACATTCCAACCCAAGGGGTACAGAAAAAAATATATTTTGTGACATCAAAAAACCATCAAAATCTAAGTAATATTAATGGTGTTAACTTTAAATTAATCGAATAATCATTTTGAATCATATTTTAAAAAATATAAAGAATCAAAATAAAAAAAATTTAAAAATAAAAGACAAAGTGGGAAAAAATGACCAAAAATATCATTTAACCTTAAAAATTATTTTTTGAGTCTTCAAACTTTCAGTCAAAATTAGTTTTAATCCTTGTATATTTATATTTATTAATTTAATTCACTAATTTTTATAAATATATGAATTTAGTCACTTTTTTAACTTTGTGACAGTAAAAAAATTGTCATTAAATGTTAAAATTAAAGAGACACTAAATTTACATATTTTTAAAAGTTACGAGGATTAAATTCATGAATTTAAAAATATAAAGATGAAAATTAAGTTTGAGCCGAAAGTTTGAATACCAAAAATATACATTCTTCCTTTATTTTTTATAGACCACATATAGTTATTTTATTGGGCAAACCTGTTATCTTATACGTATCTACTCATAAGAAAATCTTATATGTATCTATATAATATATAGTTATTCCTTTTAATTAAATATTTTTAATGTTTTTTATGTACATTCCACATGTTAGTTTTATCCTATGCACTCTTTGACTCTTTATTTTTTTTTATGAAAGTATTTTTAAATTTTAGTCTTAAATATTG
>PYAF01000459.1:885776-909875 GCA_007407185.1 Glycine tomentella | reverse complement strand
AGTTTTAAACAAACTCACGCTATCTTATACGTTGAGCATTTATTTTATTTTAATTTTTTTATTCTATACAAATATACTTTTTAATTCTTATTTCAAATTTAATTTAATTTAACAATTAATCTAAAAAATCATCTCTTACTCATCTTAAATCATTTTATTTTTATCTTTATTTACATACTTGATTTTCTTAACTTCTTATCCTTTTAATATATTATTTTTGTTAGTATTTTTTAATCGAACTTCAATACTTTGTATAAAATATCAATAATTAAAAACATTCTTATATCACAATATAAGTTGTTTATCTAAATAGAAAATATAACTTATATGTTCAAAACTAATTTTTCATTTAGGAATTTGATTATATATAATTATGGAACCTTTTTTTTAACTTAAGAAAAAAATTATTTTTTTAAAAAAAAAAGTTTTTTTACGAATCAGATAGCGTGAGTTTGTTTAAAACTAGTAAAAAGTTTTTTTCTTCCTAAAAATAAAGGGATTTTTATAACTTTTTAAGAAAAAAAAAACAGTTTAAAAAAACATTAAAAAATGAAAAGTTACTTATTTTATTTAAAAAATGTCATTTTTTAACAAATAAATTTAAATAAACACATGTAGGAAGAGAGGAAGGTTGATTTCAACTTCTGGAAAAAAATGAAGTTAAATAGCACCGTTTCTTGTTCCCACTTAACTTCGAGTTTTTTTTAAAACAAAAAACAAAAAATAGTTCAAACAAATACATTAATAAAAATTGCTTATTTTATTGAAAAAGGATTTTAATGATGCCAATCATTTTTGCCTTATCCTTACACAAATTTTTTTGGTGCTCTCTTCGGTTCACAATTCAATTTTCTAATTACAATTAAATAAATAGAATCATGCAATTAGTTTGACCAAATAAAAAATAATAACAATCATTTATTGAATTGTAAAAAGAATAATTACATAAAAATAATTTCAATTACATTATACTCCAACAGTGGTGAACTTACCTAACCCATAACTATAGGGGAAACAAAAATTGATGAAGAATTAATTTGAGGAGAAGCCTTGAGGATGGTAGTCATCAAAGTGCAACCTTTGAAATTTATGCCTTAAAAATGCAAAGTCAAAATCTTTTTTTACGTGTCAAAGGTCCTCATTTGACAATTAAAATTCACTCTCGTAGATTCCTTTATTAAAACTCACTTAAGTAATCCCAAAGGGTTATGCTTAGATAGACACCAAATGGTGTAAGCTTAAGTGAGGTGTGCTTAAGCGAGTACCAAATGATGCCAATTTAAATAAGATCAATGACCTCCCTTATTTTCTCTTAGAGACTAGCTTAAGCCACCCCCAAATGAGATCAGAGCCAATGAATTCAAATTCAAATATCACTCATATTACTATCATTACTTTGAGCTTCTCTCCAAATTGATTCTTCAACAAATTCCTTTAAAAACTAACAAAAAACAACTAAAAGCATATCAAGTGGAATAAGCAATAAAAACTGAAACTTAAATTAAAAGAAACATTTATCAAAACTGAACTAATTTTAGTATAATTAAAGTCCAAAAACATAAGAAATGCCAAATAATTACACTTAAAAAAAGTACGCATAGATGGCAATTATCAAGAAGCAACTTTTATTTGTTTTTTTAAAATACTTTTTTTATAATATTTTTTCCTTAATTTTTTAACAAACTATATGTTCAATATGTGAATATTGAGTTTCCATTTTCCTAAAGATGATGTATTAAATTCTGGCTTGGAACATCGCGTTGTGTACAAACTATATAAAATAGCTATTTTCATCAAGATTCCAACAAGTTGTGTACAACATCGTGTTGTATATCAAAAGAAACAGCCCCTGTACATTATGTGCAAATAATTGGCTTATTCTAAGAAAAAAGAAAAGAAATCCCTATATAAATGTCGTAATAAGGCCTTTTTTTTTTTTATACTAATAATAGGCCTAAAAGGTGTATGTCTAATAACGTGCTAAGCATGGGTTGCTTACCAATGTCTCAATGTGCTGTCTCTTTTTCTCTCTTTTGTTCTACTCATAGATAGAATATAGAATTCTGCTATTTTTTTTTTCCCAATAGTTATTACAAGTTATGTTTGTAGCGACTTGTTAGACAATGGAGTATGGACAGCAACGAGGTGGAGAATAAAATAATTGACCGGAGAGCCTGCGACACGTTTATTGTTTTTAAATATCTTTCTTTTGAGATATTTGTTTTTAAATACTCATTATTAGCTGTTAAGGGGCTTATTCAATTAAACATTAGTATATCTAGTAATTATTAATTACGAGCATAATGTGCATACACATCACTAATTAGTGAGAGTCAAAATAACTTTATTATGGATTTTGTTGTTTTTGATTGAATCTTATCGACCAGCAAACCATGCCCCATTGCCCACAGATAATGAATGTCAACATTCATCAGTATCAAATTGCATGCAATTGATGTAAACAAAATCATTAATTTGGTGCAGGAAAGCTTAACCTCGAGGAGTAGTTCGTTAATTTGGTGCTGATTTCAAAATTATTTATCAATGTCATAACGAACAGTTTTCAAACTATTTCTCAATTGAATGAGACAGGACTTTTATTTATTTCCACGTTGTCTTAATAGCTTATGATATACGTCATTGAAGAAATACGGTGAATTTGAGCTGTTATTCTAATTGTTATTATTATATAATTATAAAACTAAAAAATGGTGTAATTACGTCAAAGACACGAATTAACGTGTAAGTTTTTTTATAGGGAGTTACACGTGTGAGTTTCTTTTTTGTGTATAGTAATGAATTTTAGAATTTATAAATTACTTTTATTATTACAACAATTGGAATAAAAATGAAATTATTTTCTTTAGGTAGACATTTAAACGCCGTGGAGTGTGATTTTTGTTTTGTACTTTTATTTTCCAAATTAGTGGTTGTAAATTCCAAATAAGGAACAGAAAATGCAAAGCAGACAAAAAAAAAAAAAAAACGACGGGAGAGAACGATAAAATCACTATAGCTCCATCGGCTATTCAGAAATATCAGATCATCCAACCAACCAAACGAAGGAAGAAAAGTGGCAAAGAGCTCAGAAATTCTCGTCCTCTTCCTATATAATAAGTCTTCTCTTATCATAAACGCACGTTGCTCGGATAAGGTTGTGCTGCGGTGACTCACTCGGTGAGCCTTCCAATTCCATTTTCTTATTACTTACTACTCTCAATCTTTTCAATTCTTTTCAATTGTACTGTAGTCACCATTTTTTTTTTTTATCTTTCTGACTTTCTCTCTTCCGATTTTGCTTCTGCCTCTGCTGTATCTCTGTAACTGTGAACTCCTTTTTCTTTATGTATGTTTTTTCTCTGTTATTTTCATATTCTCTGTCTCAAAATCATTAGCGCTTAGATAGTTAGATAGCCGATTTTTATGTACCTTTCTCGTGGATTAGTTAATTGATGATCAAGTGTTTTTAACTCTGTTGACCTTTGATTTTCAAGTTTGAACTTCGCTTCCGGAGTTAATCTATTTTTCTTATTCTTGCTACATATTTTTTTTCCTTCTTTCCCCTAGTAGATCGATTCATGACACACGAACAAGATTTCCAGTTTTTCAACTAGTAATAATTTTGAAACATGAGTACTATAAGTTTCACAGGTCAATATGAGGCTTGAACTCAGGGCCGGGGCAAACTTTCCTTCTTGGACCCTGTTTAATATTTTCCATTTTTAGAAAACGGGACCCTCAATTAGGAAATTTGAAGGTTTTTTTTAAGAGAGTAAAAAGTGAATTAAGGAAGAAGAGAGAAAAAAATTGGGGATGATTGATGAAGATAGGCAACTTCTCTGTTGTTGGTGGGAATTGAACCTTGGACAGTTGGACCCCTTGGTTATTAAAAATAGGCATTACCATCTCCTCTAATTTTCAGTATTGAACATATGTTGTAGTAATTAATATTTGAGGTCCCTTATTTTTTGGGGCCTCCCCACCCGAATTAAAGTCCACATCGGATAGAAATAGACAAGTTGAACACCATATAAGTGAGGAGAAGACCCATAAACTTGAGTTTTAAGGTTTTGGGTAAAGTTGTGGTGTCTAATTCACTCATATGGTTACTTTCTCCGATATTTACCCCCCTCGATTTTTCGACACCTTTTACTATAGTGGTCATGTTCTGTTTCTTAATTGGCCAGTTTTGGTGTATTCTAAATGGAATATTGCAAATTCTTGATCTGTTTTTCGTCACAGGATAAGTCAACTCAACCAATACAAGTCCGGATAAATTGATATGTCTTTCTGTTTGTAATTACCGGAATCTTTGAACCCTTTTTATGATTTTACAGTACTTTGCTTAATATGGCGGTTGAGAAGTTGAGCATTGCAAAAGATGTGACTGAAGTAAGTCATGTTCAATGCTTTCCTTTTTGTCTCCATGACGAAGAAATTTAACTCACAGTACATATGAATTCATTTTTAAAATGTGCAGTTAATTGGCAAAACTCCATTGGTATATCTCAACCGCATCGTGGATGGCTGTGTTGCCAAAGTTGCTGCGAAGCTAGAAATGATGGAACCTTGCTCCAGTGTCAAAGACAGGTATGTAGATTTCTTCATTCTTGTATTGGAATGTGAGCGGGTGAAACTCCATCTAACCATTTACTTTTGGTTTGATGCTTGCCTGTTTTTGCTCACAACACCCTTTTTAAAGTGCTTAGATTGATAAAGTTTTTAGCTTAGACGTTGTATGATTGATGCCTGAGTCTCTTATGCCATGCAATAATATGCATCCAAAAATCTTATGTAATAAACATAATTGTTTTTCTTCCTACAGGATAGGGTATAGCATGATTGTAGACGCTGAGGAGAAAGGACTCATCACACCGGGTGAAGTTAGTTCTTGCTTTAGATTTTCCTTTCCTTGCATATTTGAATTCATGTTGAATGCACCCGTCTTTCATATTGCATCAAAGTTTCATTCTATTTATATTCTGTGGCTGTATTGTATGAGCAGTTGTTTAATGCTTAGTGACATTGACATCATCTTGCTTTCGATTTTAAAATATGAACACAGGAGTAGTTCTATAAGACACTTAACCAATTCATCATCATAGCATATTTATCTTTCAAGTAAACTTATTACTGTGTACTAGGGTATTAATATGGTTTACTGTTGTTCGGGTTATTAGAGTGTCCTCATTGAGCCTACCAGTGGAAACACTGGCATAGGTTTGGCATTCATGGCAGCTGCTAAGGGTTATAAACTTATTATAACCATGCCTTCGTCGATGAGTCTCGAAAGAAGAACCATTCTTCGGGCTTTTGGAGCTGAGTTAGTCCTCACTGATCCCGCCAAGGGTATGAAGGGAGCTGTTCAGAAGGCAGAAGAGATACGGGATAAGACTCCAAATTCTTATATTCTTCAGCAATTTGAAAATCCTGCCAACCCAAAGGTATTGTGTCAATGTGCTTTGTTTGGAAATTCGGTTGGTTGAAGAGTATTCAGACATTTTCTCCTTCCTCCTATTCTTAGATCCATTATGAAACCACTGGACCGGAGATCTGGAAGGGCTCTAATGGGAAGGTTGATGCTCTTGTCTCTGGGATTGGGACTGGAGGTACAGTAACAGGTGCTGGAAAATATCTGAAAGAGCAGAACCCTGATATAAAGGTTAGGCTTTTAATTTTCTCATGGTGTGTTAATCTTTCTAATGTTCCCCCGGCATTCTTTATGATTTTTTCTTTCTTTTTTTAACTTAGCTATATGGCATTGAACCAGTAGAAAGTCCAATACTGTCTGGAGGAAAACCTGGTGAGTATTGATTTTTTTGTGTTTTCAAGGCAACTGTCTCTGATTATTACACCTGTTAGAATAACTAGAAAATATCTCGTAATCTTATTGTTGTATTCTAGAATATTTTAAAGTATCTTAGATGATATCTTATTAGTGGTTTCTAATTTCCATATTTCATGATTTGTTTGCTTGTTTAATTAGGATTTAGAGTCTAATACTATTACAAATAGGGGATAGTTCTTTGTATTTTGTAACACATTTTTACTCACCATATATCGATATTATATTTTATTATCTAGAGTTGGTTCTGTCTCCTTTTCTCCTTCTCCACCTAAATTTCTATAATTTATCAAGTTCCCTAAAATTTGGAACTGTACTGAAGTGATGTTTTAATTCCATGATTCTTTGCTTCCTTGTCCTGCACAAATTTCAGCTACTGAAATTCAATACTATCATTACTTTTTTCGTCTTTTGCAAATGTGGATGTGATAATAAACTTGAGAGAACCACATCTCAAAAGTTAGCCATTGTAGTTGGAGAACCTAAGACCTTAAAAACTCCCCCACAGTATCCCATACTTCCAATGCGAGACTCAAGTATTGTACCTTGCAATTGGACCTAAAATTCCACCACACTCTGCAGTCCTGACTCCCATTCGAGTTGGCTGTGCACTAGTCCTTTGACTAGTTTTGGGTGAACACTACAATGTTGACGTCACTGCCACGCCACTTGTTTGCTGTTGAGAGACATGATGGAAAACTTTGATACCTATAGATAATAACCTTGGGATAAGTGGATAACCACACCACAAAAGCTATCTATTGTTATTGTAAAGTCCCAAGCTTTATAAACCTCATACTAGAATCTTATATTTCCAATGCAAGACTTTAAGTCTCATACCTTGCAATTGAATCCTAACAGGGTGTCAGATCTACCCACATCTGCACATCTTTTTACCTTGAAGGCGCTGTCATCAGATCTCTCCTCTTTCTCCATGCTTTGAAATTTGCTTGGAGAATCCAATAATATAAAACAAAGTTGGTATTATTCAAGGGTATAGAAAATTCATTTTACAAGATCATTTGGTTTCTCATTCTTACGGAAACTGTTGTTGAATTCAATTTCCTGTATTTTAAGGAATGTGTGCTTTGTCATTTACCATTATTGCACTGATGATATTATTCCTGCACGTTCTTAATGAGAATTTGTGTGTGCTTTTGTGTACATTTATCAAATGCCTGCCTCCTGTTGTGTACCTTTCCCCTGACAAATGCATGGTTGTTAAATGGATATAAGGCCCTCATAAGATCCAAGGTATTGGTGCTGGCTTCATCCCTGGTGTTCTGGATGTCGATTTACTTGATGAAGTTGTTCAAGTAAGCCACAAAACTTTTTGATAAGTTTATTTGTGTTTAAATAAAGACATTATTTTTTGGCTTGTATGATAATATGGTGTGCCTCCATTCTTGCACCTAATTTATTTATTCTTTGAAAAATCCAATTCTGTACTTTGCACGCATGCAAAACATGTAATCTAGACTGTATAAACAAATCAAAATTTCAATTCTAGTGCTAACACTATTAAGTGTCATCTAAACTATTGTGAATAAATTTTGAATTATTTTAAGGAGAAATTAATTTTTATTAGCTTGAGTATGCAATCTGTTCTACTTGTTGTAGTGGAAGTTGAACTTGAAGGCTAGAAGTTTATTAAATCACTTTTATGGGAGGAGACATCACTAACCAAGAATCATGATAATTTATCCATGCATTCTAAAAGTTCTCTTATGTTTGTTTGTGATTTTAGATTTCAAGTGAAGAAGCCATTGAAACTGCTAAACTGCTTGCTTTGAAAGAAGGTTTGCTGGTAAGTTCACCTGAAAAGAGATTATGGGTTTGTCAATGGGCTTACCTCTTCTCGTGACTTGGCTTGTTTATGTGCATCATCTTTTTTTAGTTGTATGATTTGAACTGTACTTTGGGGACACTATGGGTGGGTTGGGAGGAGGCAGTATTTTTAATGCTATTCTGTTTGTATTATAAATATATCGCAGGTGGGAATATCATCTGGTGCTGCTGCAGCTGCTGCAATTAAGATAGCAAAGAGGCCAGAAAATGCTGGAAAACTCATTATTGTAAGTTTGTCTGCTGTTCATCTGGTATCAATTTTCTTCCGTGAATGCCATTGTTAGTTCTGCTTTATATTCGATATCAGTATCAACGTGCTCAAAGATTTTCAGAATAGTTGCACTATCATTGGCAGAAACTTCTAGCATTAGCTATGCGGATATTTTTTGGTTGTTATAGTTATAAATGCACTTATTCTTATTATATTTACTATATATATTCCATCACTGATAAGCCCACTGAAAACCTGAGTAGGCGGTCTTCCCAAGCTTTGGAGAGCGTTATCTATCATCTGTGCTCTTCGAATCCGTGAAGCGAGAAGCAGAGAGCTTGGTCTTTGAGCCTTGAATATGAAGTTATACGAGCCATTTGCTGCTTATCAAGTTGCATTCTCTCCTTGGGTTGTGTATTTTCTCTTATGGATCTGAAAAGTAAAAAATGGTTTATGTTTGCTTGTTATTTGACTACGATTTAATAAAAAAATATAAGATGTTTGCTGGAATGTTCAAACTCGCTCATAATTGTGGATTATTTACAGATCATGATGCCATGAACTCATGCTTGTACTAGTTCTATTTACTAGTTAAAATCCTGGTGCTTGAATGTTTGCTTCTTAAAACTTGTAATGGAGAAAACACTAATAACGTGCCATACTTTTTTCCCCAAAGGCATAAATATATTTTAACCCATTATTTTGGTGAAAAATATATTTTAATCTATACAAATATATTAATTGTTGGATTTAATCATTATTCTAAAATTTGGGTTTTAATTTTGTCTTGGGTTTCTCCAAACCGAGTTAGGGCTTGTAAATATTTTTTAGAAGCTACCATTTAATTTGATTACATAATTTTTCCTTGGTCAACTTTTCATTTGAGGTCCGTCTTTAATGATGTATCAATTCTCGCAAGTTGATATATGAACCTTGGCATTGGGTTTGCACTCATGGTAACTTCAGTAGTTTTTCTTTTTCTTAACGGAACTTCAATAGTTGTTGGAGCCTAAAGATACATGCTTTTGGAATGAATTTTGAGAATTGTTTCAGTCTATATTCCAAAAAACAACTTACATTTGTTTTTGGAAGGCAAAAATAAAACTTTATTGAACCCAAGTGGTCCAGATAAAAGCACATGTGCTTTGATCTGTACACCACCCGAACAATATAAAACAATCTGCAAAAACCCATCACCGCCAAGGATGACGCCCCACCCACCTAACCTTGTCGAAAGTAAAATTACAACCAAAAATAACTTACAGCATTAATCATGCATAATGAGAGGAGTAATCAAGAGGATGTTCCGATAGAAAATATATTTACACATGAAATCCCAAGAGGTTAGGTTGTGAGGCAACTATTGTTTTTTCGTTTTTCAATACCACCTATACACCCATATAAAAATGCAGTTTCCTTCAAGTTCATAACATTAATTATATGATGAAATTGTACATAAACAAAACTAAAATGCAGATAAATAAGAAAAAAGTAACTTACGGAGGTAAACTTAGACTAGTATCGAAGGGGCTGCGCGAACGCAAGTCCCCACTACCACAAATTATGATGTAGGCTCTCCCACTTGGGGAGACCTTAGACTGACACCCTTCCTATGTGCAATGGAAGTTACCAGCCTAGGCCATGAGCCTTAGTGATCACCCATTGACCCCATCCAGGTAAGTATGTTTCAATGTAGCCAGTTGGTCCTTATTTAAACAATGTTTTCGGCTTGTATGATTATCAGTTCATCGATGTGGGACTATCTTGGCTTGTGAGAGTTTTGCTACGGTTTATGCATGGTTTATATTTTTCTTCATCTCTAATGTGGGAACAACTCACAGAAAAAACATGATTCGCCAATCACACACCAGAAATTTGGAAGGAATTCTAATTGAAGGAACAAATATAGAATTTCGAAATCAGGTGGAGTCCAAGGGAAAAGTGTGTATTCCATTAAATGACTTACGTATGAGCATATCAACATAAAGTGAATTCTTGCCCTTGGGTTTACCCATCAAGCATTCAAGCCTATATCATCCACATATCAGAATAGGATCATGGTCAATTGTCTCTGTTGTTTAGTTATGCTACGTTATTATTACAACTAGGATTGTTTTGAATAGCCATGCAAGGAAATGCTTAAAAAAGAATTATCAATTGTCCTTGTGCCTATGAAGCTGAACCAAAGAAAAGCAAATTCCTCTTTTCATTTCCCTCCTTGGGCCATGTATTCATTAAAGAAGTAAAAAAACGAAATGACTTTACCAGCAAATTGCATATGGGCAAATATTGGATCTTCCCAACCAAAAGGTCAATCTTATTATATATCAAGAAAGTTGAATTGGAGCACATGTTATATACTTACATTAGAAGAGGTATACCCTTGCGTACATGTATCTTTCTATTGCCCATAAGAACGAAGAGCATTTGAATGCTTTCCGAACCAACAATTGAAAATCAGTTTTTGACTCGGCAAAGGCCCATACAGCCATACTAGTACTGTGATCAAATGTTTCAACCCTCATCATACTCAAACATACAACATTTGCTCTCTTTTTGGGTGTAACATTTTATCAGATTCGTGGTATTATTTATATGACTCCGTCAAAAGCATGGTTTGGAAGAATACTGATTGATTGTCGGGTCCCTTCAACACGAACTTGATATTTCATTCTTCTAGACACTTCAATTTGTGTGAAATTTAAGCATATAGCAAACAAAATGGTAAGTTGTAGTTGTTGTGCAAGTGTTATTCCCCCAGCCTTGAAGAGCATTACCTACCTTCATCTGTTCTTGATTCGAGTTGATCAGGATTCAGGCGTGAGGCTGAACTAATGCGATTTGAGTATTTGATAAGAATGACACATTTATGAGAGTGCCTAAAAAATATAATAAATTAATAATAATACACAAAAATTAAGATAATATTAGTCTTTAAACATTGCTCGGCAAGAAGTTGTGATTGTTTGTGTATAAGATGGAGTTTAACTGTCAAGAAGGAGACTTTTAAAGTTTGTTACATTGAATGGGAGTTGATTTAATGATAGTTAAACTTAGTTATACTAAAGGTATACATCTCCTTTTTGTCTTATTGATCCATCTTTCAAGGTGAAATGCATTTTTATGATTAAATCTGGTATTCTAAGACCTTTTTTTTTTTTTTCAGAAATTGTATCTGGAATTTGCCTATTTTCTAAGGACATGGGTCAAATGGTTTAAGAAGTGGCCTTTTCGGCCCCTATTAAATTAAAAAAAAATGATTAAAGATTTAGAATCAAACACACGCACGATGGGATAAACGAGTCTGGTCAAAATAATCTGGTTCTATTTAGACCAAGTTTTTAATAATCTAGTCCAATATATTCAGTCAGATATGTTTTTGACAGTATTTAAATTCAAGATTATTGATTAAGTTGAAATAATTTAATATTAATTGAAACACTATTAATGTTATTGCAAAAATTTAGGTGAAAATATATAAAAATAAATAAATAACCTGTACTATGCTGTTGTTACTACAAATCTTTATTTATCCGGCATAGTGATTGCTCAGGACGTAAGGAAAATAAATTATTCATCTCAAGTTAGATAATTTTGTTAAATTTTCTCATCCTCAATTTTATTAGCAATAATTTATTTGTTTTCCATTAAAAAATGTATCTTTTTAGGTGAACATAAAACTTGTATTTAAGTATCAATTTATAATGATTATAATTATAATTATTAAAAGTAATTTATAAGAATTATGTTAAAAATGTTTATTTACGCACTGGACAGTATCTGGTTTGGATTGGTGCTTACGAAATTGCACTGTGGAACCGACGTCGTTTTGTGCGGTGAAACATATTTAGGCAAACTATTATCCCACTTTCTTTCTTTCTCTATCTACGTTTTCTTTCTTCTTCTTCATTTTCTTCTTCAAGATTGCGACGACGATCCAAGTGATAGACACTCGTTGAGATGGAACGTGTAGCTGAATCCGAGCGAACTCTGTATGTACACTCTCTCCCTCTTACTCCATTCCTTTCCTTCTTTGATGATGCTCTTTTTTTTTTCGATTTTAGGGTTTTCACACTGAATAGTTTGATTTTACTCTTAAAATGCACATTTCTTTGCCCTAATTTTTGTTTTAACCCTTAGGTATCCATACGTGACTGGATCCTCTGTAGTCGCTATCAAATACAAAGATGGGATTCTAATGGCCGCTGACATGGGAGGTCTGATATTTAATTCGGTTTCGAAATGCTCTTAGAGTCTGTTTGGATATAAGGCTAGAAGTGCTTATGAGAGCTTCTCTACTGGAAAAAGCTCTATATTTCCAGTAGAAATGCTCTCCAAAGCACTTATGGCTTGTAACCAAATAGGTCCTTAAATCTGGTTATTCTGGAAATTGCTTTCCCATAGTCTTTTGTTTTTTTTATTCCTCACTGGCGCTGGTTTTAATTGTTGAATTCTTATTCATAAATGTGGCATCTCTGTAAATTTCGTCATAGATTCATGGTGTTTTTAAGTATCAAATCACTTTGCATATCATGTATATTGGGGATATATTGATAGGTTCATATGGATCTACCCTGCGGTATAAGAGTGTTGAGCGTATCAAGCCTATTGGAAAGCATTCTCTTCTTGGTGCTAGCGGGGAGATAAGTGACTTTCAGGAGATTTTGCGCTACCTTGACGAGCTTATGTGAGTACCTTTTCCTTTTATAAGTTTAGGGCAGAAAGGTGTGATGAGTTAAATGGTCTGTGTCTTCTTTGTTTTCCTTGCTTGGCTTGTTTAGTTATTTTGTTTCAAACACAGTAAAAAACTCCATCTGTGTAATTTTTTTCCCCTTAAACCTTTTCAATACTACAAGTCTACAACTTCAAAATTCCCATCTAACTGTTTGGTTTTGAGTTTTGATTGTGCAGCCTTTATGACAACATGTGGGATGATGGGAATTCTCTAGGGCCGAAGGAGGTGCATAATTATTTAACCCGTGTGATGTATAATAGACGTAACAAGTTCAATCCATTGTGGAATGCACTTGTACTTGGTGGGGTGAAAAACGGGCAGAAGTACCTTGGCATGGTATGTCTTTGTCTTTGTTTTTTTGTTTGTTATTAAACATTTACCTGGAAGTTTTTATTTTCTTTTAATAATTAAAATTTTGTATCTTATCCAGGTTAACATGATTGGCATTAATTTTGAGGACAACCATGTAGCAACAGGGCTTGGAAATCATCTTGCTAGGCCAATTCTCCGTGATGAGTGGCATGAAAACTTAACCTTTGAAGAGGGTGTCAAGTTACTGGAAAAATGCATGCGTGTGCTTTTATACCGTGATAGGTCTGCTGTCAACAAAATTCAGGTTTTACACTGTTTCCTTTTCTTGTTTTGCTCTACTCTAATAATCTGCTTCGCTCTGCTCTCTCTCCCCCCCCCCCCCCCCCCCCCCCCCCCCCCCCCCCCCCCCCCCTCTCTCTATTTCCATTTATCAAAACTTATAGTTAGAACTTGGTTTAGAGGTTGAAGAGAAAGATTGAATTGTATTACTGAGAGTGAACATTCACAGCCTGTACTCTATACCCTAGGAATTATGCATGGAATTGTAAAGGGAAGCGATTGAAATTGAATGGGGATTTTGTCTGTAGTTCTCATAATTTTTCTACATTCCTGCCATTGTTTAGAAAGACAGATTGATTTTTTGGTTAGAAGTTTTACTGATAATATTTGTGAGAAAGTTTATTAGTAGGATTTTAGCTGTAAGCAATAACTCACATGCTTCGTAGATCTCTTTCTGCTCTTATACCTGACGTTGCATGCTTATGGGGTCTAACTCCACTTTTAGCACATGGGATAGGAAAATTAGTAGGTTCCTTAGACAGAAAATTGGAATATGCTGTATTTTACTTGTGTGAAAGAATGTGCTTGCTTGTCATTAGCCCAATAGTTGTGTATGCCGATCTTGTTTTGAAGGATATCATCTATGTAAAAGTTTCAATTTCCTTTCTGTGCCCATTCTGTAGAGTATTGGTGGTCATTATTATGAGTTTATGACAGTCAGTCACCACTGCTTATGTTACGTTTCTTGAATTCTAAAAGTATATATGTGGAAGATGTGAACCATTATTGCACCCTTTCTATAATGGGTATATGAGGATTGAGGATTGGATCAGAACTAAAATGACTTTGCTTACTGATTTCCTCATTTTGTTGTTGGATTTTTATTATGAAAAATGTTAGCAACAACACTTTCTTACATATTATTGATTGGAAATCACAAATTCTGCAGTCTCTCACTATCCAACGAGCCTCATTCATGATTTATAGTTTCCAAAAAAAACTTAACTAGTCTAAAGTGTGTATTAGAAAGAGTTTACATTATTAGCACTTTTAATATAATCGTCAGTTGAATTAAAGGTTTATCCTATTGCATCATGCATTTATGATATTTAGTCTAACGTGCCACTGTTTGTAGATATCTAAAATTACAGATGAAGGTGCCACGGTTTTCCCACCATTCTCGTTGAAAACGTACTGGGAGTTCTCTGCCTTCAAGAATCCAACAGTGGGCGCTGAAGGTTCATGGTAGCTGACTCACTGTGAAATGAAACAGAATTTTAAATGGATTCCAATAGGACTCTTCAAGGTGTTAATGGATATTAAATGAGACTTGATGTTTTTATATTTATCTTTTAAAGATTCATATGGTGGTTCGAATTGATCTTATTCATTAGAATTTCTATTCCAGTTTCGTTTGAAATTAATCATGCAAAGATTTGTCAACAAGTCTCATTCGTTATACTTTCGTTTCATATAAAAACTAGATGCATAATTGGTTTAGGAAAACAATGCTGTCATTTTCTTTTACGAAAATGTTGTTTATTTATTTCATTTTTTTATCTTTAAATATTTGCTTCATTTCATTTATTTTTATTACTTATATTATTTTTCCTCAAATCTATGGAATGAACTCTCAAATCAAGCTAGACAAAGCTTGAATAGGATAGTGTTGAGGCTAATAATAAAAAAATTCTTTTCAAAATTTAAATTTACCGTGGGTTTGATTGACGCTATGCCTGATGTTATTATCAAACTAGTGTTGACCATAAAAATGTTTTTTTTTTTTTTTAAAAAAAAGCATAGGCTTAGTAATGCTATGCTGATGCCGAATTGTAAAACTGGTCATAGCTTGAGCATGCTGCTCACACTAATTGTTTTTTTTTTTTTTAAAGAATTACTCTCTCCGGTCCATATATGACCAAGTTGCGGAAAGACCCTGTTGAAGTGATTCGACAGGCACTGACAAAAACACTTGTGTTCTATTACCCATTTTCGGGTAGGCTTACGGAGGGGCCAAACCGTAAATTGATGGTGGATTTTACTGGGGAGGGTGTCATGTTCATTGAGGCTGACGCAGACTTAACACTTGATCATTTCGGTGAAGCACTCCAACCTCCATTCCCATGCTTCCAAGAATTGCTATATGATGTTCCAGGCTCTCAACAAATTACTAACACTCCCCTTCTCCATTTTCAGGTCCATCGAATATACATATTGTTCTTAATTAATTTATCCACTTCTTTGTAGAAAGCAAAAATCTTCCAAAAGCCACATGAAAATTCTTAAAACATCGGCAAAATATTGCACAAGACACTCAAAATATATTGTTCAAATTGTTTTATATATTCTTATATAAAATTTATAAAGTAGACTTTTTTTATTTACAAAATTATAAATATTTACAACGAAATATGGAAGGATAATCTTGAATTTTAACATGAAAAAAAATTCACATTTAAACTTCAATTAATTTCTTAGACTTATATTTTTACATAAATTTTCTACATCATTTCTTTGCATATAGTTGATTTTTTGTCTTTATATTTTTCTATGTTAAAGTTTCTTTCTTTCATTTTCTTTGTATTAACTAATGATATAAAAGTTAAAAGTATTTATTTGATCTTACAAATATTTTTATTCTAATTTTTAATTTCTAAAAGAGTAGAAAACTTATGTTTTAATATTCTTACATAGGAAGTTAAGTTTTGATTCTTGATGTTAAAATAATAAAATAATTAACAAAGTAAAAGGAAAACTGCTAAAAAAAAAACCTTTTTGATGAGGATAACTAATTAACTAAAATAAATTAAACAAAGAATAAAATATATATGTTATTTTCTTGTATAAGAATTTTAACTTAAAATAAAAACAACTATACTCATGAACCAATGAATTATGAGTCTAGCTAACAAGTATATTTGAGAAACATTAATTAAAAATTTAATATTTTATTATTATTATTGAAGTTGCATTGAAAATCACCAAATAATATGTTGTTATAGTTTCAATGAAAAACTTTTCGTCTTTTTTTTTTTTATTATTTTAAGAATAGTAGGATTATTTCATTCCATTAAGGATTTAGCATAAAATCTAGAAGTCCTAATTAAGTTTTAAACCACTTGATTGGCTTGTCTTTTAATAAAACACACCCTGGAGTTTTTGAATACTAGATAGAACATGTTTGGATCTGTTAATGAGTAACTGAAAGTCTGAAAATGATGTTGATGTTGACGTTAGACTGTCAACAACATTTTTACAATCTGTTTCAACGATGACTTGTTGGATTCTCAACTGTTTTATCCATGCGAGGAGTTCGCTCAGTATCCATGCTTCCGCGATCCTAGGATGAGGTTTTCCAGAACAAGTGACTGTATAAGAGAGGAATGACAAGGATTTTTTGTACCTCAGATTGGACGAAATTTGCTTCTACCAGGTTCTTTTTCCAATTTTTCTGCTCATGGTCAATGAGGGGTCTCCAACATTCAAATCATAATTCAATGAGTTAGGAATAGAAGAGACATATGGTGTACCTTCATCAGTGAGCCAAGGTTGAGACCATACATTAATAGAAGATCCATCCCCAATTCGCCATTGCAAACCTTGCCTTACTACTATCCGTGAAGCTAGCGTGGATATTACGCTATATAAAGCTTGGATTATTGTCCAATTTGGCATCCAAGAAATTTCCTGTTGAAAAATATTTTACTTTTAAAACTTGTGTTACTATACTATTTTGGTTGGTCATCAATTTCCTATCTTGTTTTCCTAACAAGACAAGATTAAAAGCATGCAAGTGGAAAACTTTTCGTCTTAGACTCCATATATAACTAGGGTATTGATTAACGTTTTATGTGAATAATTTAACCTAATAGAGGAGTATGGTGGGAGTAGAATTTGTCAATTTAACCAAATAATTTTATCTTACAGGTGACACGACTCAAGTATGGTGGTTTCATCTTGGCCTTCCGGTTCAACCACACCATTGGAGATTGGAGAAGCAGGTGCTATATCACAGTTCATGAACGCTTGCTCTGAAATGGCTCGAGATGCAAACAAACCTTCGATTGCACCCGTGTGGCATAGGGAGCTCCTAATGGCAAGAGATCCACTTCGTATTACATACAACCATCGCGAATACCCAGACACTAAGGAAGATACCATCACTTCCTCGTACGACAACAACAACAACATGGTTCACCGATCATTCTTCTTTGGACCCACCAAAATAGCTGCCATTCGTCGCTTTGTTCCACACCACCTTCTTCGTCAATGCTCTACCTTTGATGTCATCACAGCATGCTTCTGGCGTTGTCGCACAAAAGCATTGCAGATGGATCCAGAAGAGGAAGTTCGCATCATATGCATCATCACGCACGTGCCAAGTTCAATCCCCCGTTACGCAGCAGTCACCACCGTAGGTAAGCTTTGTGGAAATCCATTCGGGTATGCTGTGGAGTTAATAAATAAACTGAAAAGTGAGGTGACAGAGGAGTATATGCATTCTGTGGCAGATTTAATGGTGATTAAGGAACGATGCTCATTCACACGTTTAAGGTCATGTATTATTTCAGATTTGACACGTGCTAGGTTTAGAGAAGTGGATTTTGGGTGGGGTGATGCTGTGTATGGTGGAGTGGCCCAAGCTGGGGCGGGGCATTTTCCTGCAACAACTTAGGCCAACTCCAATGCTAGAAGCTTAGGCCAACTCCAATGCTAGAAGCTTATATGGGTTTCTTATTGAGTTTTGGTGGGTCATTTTCTAAGATACAGTTTCTTATATAAGAAATTCTACTTAAATTTAAACACTCCAGGAGAGAGAAAAAGTAAAAAAAGGATGCCAAGTCAGCTAAGAAACTCTCCTAAGATACTGCATTGAAGATGGCCTTATCATGTCTCCTTTAAGAATACGAAAGGTCAAGATGTTTAAAATTAATTTATATCACCCAATAAAATTGCAGAAGTATTATATTAAATCATAAAAAATCATAAATAAATAATATGTGTATATTTTCATTGCAATAATGATTTATCTTAATTTTCTAATATTTAATCTTTCCTTTATCAATTTTAGTCTTTTTCACTCAAATCACTTCTAAGATGGTATTCTTTTTTGATGGAAAAAAAAAGTCTAATTTTAAAATATTAAGAACCCTAACCCTATGTAAGTGTTCTCTCATTAAATCTAATTGACCAAATATTGATATTTACTCATTTATACCATATTTACTTAAGAATCTATTTGAGTATATTTAATTAATCATTTTAATTTACTTAATATATATTTAATAACATAATATAATTATTAATACAATATGTATTTCATAATAATAATAATAATAATATGAGAAAATTTAATTTTGTAGCAAAGAAGTTATAGTGTTACCGATTTTGTTGCCTACCGAATCAATGAATAGGTTTGCCAAAGAGTTAGATGATATGCTTGGGAACCAATACCAACCGACGGGAACGAGTCCCAGTTTTATCAAGTCTAGCTACCTTATAGTTTTATAGCCTTTGAAACTCTTAATGTAGTATATTGGAAGGGTGAATAAAATAAGTAAATAAATTTAACTCGTGAAAATTTGAGTTCTCCAAAGCATTATTAAATTTTTTTTTGCCTGTTTTTATTGATAAATTTCATGTGATTTTCTCTCAGCTTTCGTATTTTAATGTTGATAGATCGAATTTCGAAGCTAATGGTTAAATTAAACCAACACCCCTTACCAATTGATCCATATGCACCCGATTTCGTTCCACTAAATAATCAGCCGGTGTGGGACTCATCCAACTGAATAATAATTATCAGATTAGGCAAAAAAAAATACAAATAAGTAGAAGTACCTCATAATTAGCTCAGAATTAAGATTTAATCTTCAATTATTTAAAAAATTTCTTGTTTTTTATTTTATATAATTATTTAATTAGTTAATTTAATGTTATTATTTATTTTTAATTACTTTTCTCAATTTCGAGCATTTTGATATATCGCACGCCTCGATTGGACATTTCTATCAAAAGTTAGACAATTTGAATGACATATTGTACGCTTTTGTAATTTTTTTCGATATTCTAATTTTTTATATGATTTTGTTTAATATTTTTGGATTTTTTGTATAACTAATTTTAAATATATTATTTTATTTAAAATGCTTTCTATATTAAAAAATTATTTACAATTTTTTAAAAAAATTCAATTTCCAAAATAAAATTGAAATTTTTTATTAAATAAAATATTATATTAAAAATTAGTTATATAAAAAAATTCAAAAAATATTAAACAAAATCATATAAAAATTTAGAAATTATATTAAATAAAATTATATATACCAAAAATCCAAAATATATTAAACAAAATCATATAAAATTAAAAAAGAAATACTAAATAAAATAATATTAAAAAAATAAAAAAGATCATATTTATAATTAAGATTAATAATACTAAATGATATTTTACGTAAAAAAATTAAAACACATCACGCCCAATTTAGTCATAACTCAGTGAGATTAAGATTTCACCTTTAATATATAAAATGTTGTGTATCTCTTTATCTACAAGATTTGAATTGCTCAATGTGGGACTTGTATTGAAAAGTAATCCTTTCACCTTTAATTTATAAAATGTTGTATAATTGTTTCTCTATAAGAGTTGCTCAATGTGGGACTTATACTGAAAAATGATCCCTTTGCACAATTACTTGATGTGGGACTTTGCACGTCAATAACTCTTCCACTGCATAAACTCTATGATGTGGGATTTTGGCAACAAATTAACTACATGATGTGAGATAAGTTTAAAAGATAATCACTCTTAGGTACGTTTATTTCATGGTAAAACTTGAGAATATTATAAGTAACATGTTTATTTGGTTGATCTTTAGTGTAATTGTAGGAATTTTTAAAATTTATTTAATTAAAAAATAAAGTAAAAAAATAAATATAGTAATATGTAATGGGAATAGAAAATAAAGAAAAAAAATAAAGATAATAGAATGTAATGGAAACAGATAGTTTTGTAAAAAAATAACTTCTATTTCCAAGGAAACTATCGTACATCCATCCTTTTTTATGAGAACAAAGTTTGCTTAAAACATAAAAATATAATATTTTTGGGAATATAACACATATATGTCCGAGAATAAATTTTCAAAACCTTCTAACATATAATTTTGAAAATAAATAAAAAAAATTACGTGAAACAAACACTTTTTTTTATAACACAGGCATCTCATTTCTAGTAAATAAACTATTGGATAAGTGATTTTTAGTCTTGTATGATTTAATATTTTTATTTTGATAATTTAATCATGTTTTCGAAAAGTTATATTTTTGATTTTTTTTTCCCATTAAAAAGGTCAATATTTCATTAATTTTGAAATAATTAATTCAAAAGATATCACCCGACAAACTAATGATGCACACTCTCCATTAGAACTTTCTCACTAAGTCTCCCTAAAACATGATCACCACTAGTGGCGACAACGGCGACAGGGAAAAGAAAAGAGAAGTGCAATTCAAGGCATCCACAACGATGACAGAGAAAAGAGAAGTTCGATTCAAGGCATTCACAACAACCTCAGTGAGGGATTGAGGTACGACTATGCAAAAAAGAAAAATGAAGAGCCAAAAATGGGACCATGGAAGCACCCCCCGCTCTAGAATGCAACCCTCGAGGCATAAGTGGCATGTACCACACCGGAGTTTAGATATATACAAAGTTGCAAATATTACAAATTCATTACAAAACAAAAATACTAACACCCAACCCAAATCCGAGTACAAGTTTAGCCCTAATACGCCTGTAAGCCAATAGAATTAAAGGGTAAGTACAGTACACAAATATAATTATTATGCCCTCCACCCACCGAACCGTTCTAAGATTCCTCAACATAAGAATAGCTTCTGTAAAAAAAGTTGGATTTGACAATTGTGAACTTAGACCACCAATAACACCGCCAATCTCACACTAGAGCAATGGCTAATAGCATGTTAAACATGTGTCCAGAATTTTTTGTTATATATAAAAATCCGAAAAAAGGGACGACACCTACACTCGCCATAAACCACACTACCACAGTTCCCTCCACGACAAAGTTCCGCTGCACACGAATGGATCAACGTGTTGCTCCCTGGGGCAATAAGAAACCGGAAAATTAAAAAACGCAAGAAACAAAACTTCAGACTTATTATTAGGCACGTTTTACGGTTAATCAATGCATTTTACCATAGGTTTGAATCTTAATTTGAAATATATACTTTCTCATAGAATCACTAGATTTGTCATGTATACGTATTATCAAGATACTTTAAGATGGTTCCTAGATCTAATATTATAGAATGCACACAATTACATTACGAATGATATGTACTTTTAAGTATATGTACTATTATTTAAGTTACATCTTAACAATTTCTTCCAACGCCATTTTGAATATGTCTCTTCAATTTTTCATTCGTCATGCAATCCACTCTCACAAACTAGTGTTTTATTTTATATTCGTCCAAACTATTTTAATCAACTTTTTGTCATCTTTTTTTTATCCAATCGGTGTCACAATAATATCTTTCATATACATTTTTTTGTGACTAGAAATCTATCTTATCACACCCCTTTCTACTATTTTTATATTGTTGTCTTGTTGTTTCAAAAATTAACTATACTCAGATATATTACAATAATTTCTTTTAATTTGGCGAGTACGTACTTTTCAATATATTATAAATAACATTTTGATAACAAAAAATTCATTTTAACCCATTAAAATTATCATAAATATAACTTTTAAATAATTAATATAAAAATTAATAATACTACAAATTATTCACTCTTTCACAATATTTCTTTTACATATCCCTTAAATACGTGTACGCTTACCTAACAAAAAGAGTGGTGCATATTTCTTTGCTAATAACTATCAAAGATAGGGTGCATTTTTAAACGGATGGTTGTCCTAGTTTCCTATCATTTTCAATAAAAGAAATTATATGTGGTGGTATCATTTCTTTGTACAAATAAAGAAATATAATAATAATAATAGAAAAAATGTAAAATAAGATGCTACTACTATAAAAAAAATGTAAAACATGTCTAAGGTGGTCTCAGGATTCTGAAATTGCACGTGTTTTCAATTTTTCTTATTGCAATATACTACGTTTATAAAAGCTTAGCACTAGCGTCCTAGTTTAACTGAGTCACCTAAACGAAATACATTACTATTTACTACACAAGACTCTCATTCTCTCTTAATAATCAGTAATCCCATTCTCACATAACCTGGCTTCATCATCTTCTTCTCTAACCTTTACAGTGCGAAGGTGTCAACCTGAGCTGGTGGCTCCTGCTATACCCACCCCTCACCAACTTAAACCACTATCTGACATTGATGATCAAGATGGCCTACGTATCCAAATTCCAATGATACAGATTTATCGTAAGGAACCATCAATGGCAGGGAAAGACCCAGTTAAAGTGATTCGGCAGGCACTTGCACAAACACTTGTGTTCTATTACCCTTTTGCGGGTAGGCTCAGGGAGGGGCCAAACCGTAAATTGATGGTGGATTGTACTGGGGAGGGTGTCATCTTCGTTGAGGCTGACGCTGACGTAACACTTGATCAGTTTGGTGACACAGCACTCCAACCTCCATTCCCATGCTTCCAATAATTGCTATATCATATCCAGAAATTACTGACTCTCCCCCTTCTCTGTTGAATATTAAACTTAATTTAGTTTTTGATTCATTGGACTTAATTGTTAAATGGCCCAATATTTAGAAATATCTAAGTGTGTAGACCAAATTCTAGAGTGATCCACTCTAGATTGTTCCATAGAAATATCTAGAATAGATTAACCTAGAAACTACCATGGAAATATCTAGGCTAGGAAAATTATGGAGAATTCTAGAGAAAGAATTATAGCCACTAGTTAAGAGTTGTATTGGCACAATCCTAGCCATTAGTTAAAGAGGTGTCACTAGTATAAATAGGGGTCATATCCACCATCTTGTACTAAGTCAAAGCCAAAGTGAGTAAGAATTGAGTTGTAATAAAGAGTTCTCTTCCTCCAAATTTCTCTAAACCTTTCCCTTCTAAAATATCCTCCTTCCAACATAGTGGTATCAAGAGCCTTAAGATCCTTTCTTCTTAGAGAGATGGCAAGTAGCAACATGGTTCCTTTCCAAGTCCCTATACTCACCAAGAGCAACTATGATAATTGGAGCATCAAGATGAAGACCCTCCTTGGATCACAAGATGTGTGGGAGATGCTAGAGAAAGGTTATGATGAGCCACAAGAAGGGGCTATCCTATCCCAAGCTCAAAGGGATAGCTTGAAGGATTCAAGAAAGAAAGACAAGAAAGCTCTCTATCTCATTTATCAAGGATTAGATGAAGATGCTTTTGAGAAGATCTCGGAGGCAACTACAGCGAAGGAAGCATGGGAGAAGCTACAAACCTCCTACAAGGGTGCTGAGCCAGTCAATAAGGTACGTCTCCAAACTCTAAGGAGTGAGTTTGAAACTTTACACATGAAAGATGCCAAAAGTATCTCCGATTATTTTTCTAGAGTCTTGACAGTGACTAATCAATTAAAAAGAAATGGTGAAAAGTTAGATGATGTAAAAATTATGGAAAAGATTTTACGATCTTTAGATTCGAAATTCGATCACATTGTTACTGTCATAGAAGAAACAAAAGATTTAGGGGCTATGACAATAGAGCAACTCTTGGGCTCTTTACAAGCATATGAGGAGAAGCAAAAGAAGAAGCAAGGGGTTGGTGAACAACTGCTGAAGACACAATTCAACTCCAAAGAGAAGGAAGAAGACTTCAACAACACAAGAGGACGAGGAGGATATCATGGTCGAGGAAGAG
>PYAF01000459.1:843946-874631 GCA_007407185.1 Glycine tomentella | reverse complement strand
GAGTTGGGTCGATGTGCATGGACCTGCATGCTGCAACCACATGACTGCAAGGAAATTTGAATGCAGTGAACTCACCACATTGACATACGCGTTCTGCTAACGACAACGACCATTTCTTTCCGCCACGTTGAGTGCGAATGTTGAACGACTCCTGCACCTCAAATCTATCGTTGTTTGTGTCGTAAGCAACAACACTGTGTGTTGCGGATTTATGAACCATCCTCAGATATTTTTGCCACGCTAATTTTGCAAAATGATTACCTTTGGCCATCTCTTCAACGGCCTCACCCCCATGTTGCAAAAAATATGTCGTTAGCCGAGCGTATGTAAACCGCACAAGCGAAGTAATAGGAAGATTTCTTGCGCCTTTAAGAACCTTGTTAAAAACCTCTGACATATTGGTTGTCATGTGACCAAATCTTCGTCCATCAACATCATAAGCTATGGTCCACTTCTCCTTCGGATTCGATCAATCCATGCGGCTATCTGAGGACTTGCTTCTCGAAATTTCTCGAATGCGACATCAAAATCTAAACGCGAGGTTGTATAACCTACATACATAAATAACACATACATATGACAACAAACCTAATTATGCATAATGTGCATGTAACCATAAACGAGAAGAGCGATGGGTTACCTAACATTTTCAACTGCTTTTTTAACATGACATTCTTGAACTTGTGATTGAAATTGCTGGCTAAATGACGAATGCAAAACACATGATATGCCCTCGGGGGATGCCAACCAAGCTCGACATTGTTCACCGCCGCAATTATGCCCGCATGGCGATCCGAAATAAGACATATTCCATTTTTTTGCGTAACATGAATACGGATAAGTGCCAAAAACCATGACCAGTTGTCAATATCCTCCCCAGAGACCACCGCAAATGCTAGTGGAAGGACGTAGTTGTTGCCGTCAATTGATGTTGCAATAAGCAGTGTTCCCCGATATTTCCCGTACAAATGGGTACCATCGATGCTGATAACGGGCTTGCAGTAATTAAAAGCATCACTACATTGCTTAAATGACCAAAACACCCTCTTAAATACCCTACAACTCTCGTCCAGTTCTCCTTCAACATAATGCTTAGTTGTTTCCAACTTAAAAGCAGACCCTTGAGCAAAATTTAACATATACCTCAACCACCTTGGCAGGAACGCATATGATTCATCCCAATCCCCAAACACCTTAACAATGGCTTTCTGCTTTGCCTTCCATGCCTTCCTGTATGATATATGAAATCCTAACGTTGTTGATATCCTTTCCTGAATTAAGCTGATTTTAACACTAGGATCCTCCCTAATCATTTCTGCAAAATGTGACATAATAACAAGTCAGTAAATCAGTTTGCCTAAACATAAAAAGTTATTCTATAACAATTATGAAGTACCTATGATCAACGAACATATGAAATTTGAGTCGAGCTGCTTGTGATCCTGAGACAGATTAACAGTAGCGCACGTGTGCTCATTGTTCCATATGCCTACAACCCATTCACTGGAAGCCTTTTTTTGGTATGCCCTCATCCTCCATGGACAACCGTCATTATGATATTCACAAACCATTATAATCCTTTTCGTATCACTTTTTTCAACAACGGTTGTCCGATGCTCAGCCATACATTATTGTTTTAATGCCATTTGCACATCAAACTTGCTCTCAAACAGCTGCCCCTTGTATAGCGCTTGGCCCATCTCCCAGTTAGGTACTTGCACTCCTTCCATGTCATCTGCCTCCTGATCTGGATGTGACCAATTAATATTTGTGTAATGGCTTACGTTAGACCAAAATGGCACACTGCCCTCTCCTATACAATCATACATTTACCACATTGTTATGCTTAATCCACAAAATATGAACACTAACAATATTAAGTAACACAAAATTATGCGTCCATACCTGAAATCGGAGACACATTTTGCATTCCAACAACCCCTGGAGAAGGGATTTCAAAAGCACGATCAAAATCACCGTCTACGTCCGTATCCGATGAGTCACTATCTGGAACAACACCTTCATCAACCTCTTCCTCAGAACTATCCACGGGCCAAGCTGGGTCGTGGGCTGGCGCCATTTCTGTATCTTCAAAATCAATTTCTTGGGATGGTTGGGTTGGTGGTGGTGGTTGTGGTGATGGGGATATATTTCTTTCTTGCAAATTGACCATCAGCTCTAAGTTAAGGTCAATGGATCCCATGTTTGTAGCAAATTGTTGACTGCTTGACTGTCCACCGGAATATATTTCCGCATACAATTCTATAAATCTGGGATTTTCTCCATCGGATCTGCATGCATCAGTAACTAACATTACATCTTCGTCGTCTACAACATCCACACCAACCCACTGCACCGGGTTGTCAGATGCACATCTCGCACTAAGTCGAGATACGGATTGTCCCCATTGTAAGCGTAACTTCTTGTATATCATTCTCATCAAATGATCATAACTGCATCCTGGCGGAATACGGAACATTTTGTTCTCTCCTTCGAACACTTGACCATTTGGTCCGACGTATCTCCTCCCATTATAATATACAATGGTGATTAAACCATTCCCTCTCCCACTCATTTTTGCAAATTAGAGACTACACCAACGAAAAATAATCTCAAGAGGAAAATGCTCTCAGAACAACAAGCAAATTGGATTGGGAGGTGCTGGTGTTAAATAGGGGGTGTGGAAACCAAATTCGCTGGGCCATGCAGCGAGGTCCAACTTCGCTTGTCAGACTAGCGAACTAGGCTACATAGTTCGCTATGGGGCCTAGCGAACTTCTCTCCTTGCGCCACGTGTCCTGCCCGGTCTGCCTGGTCACTGCGCCTTGCTCTGACTTGTGCCACATCAGCAGACAGAGTTCGCTGGGTTGCGTAGCGAACTACGTCGCGTGGCATTCTGACAAATAGTTTTGCCCGCGTGGCATTTAGGTAAATATTTGAAAAAAACGTGGCACTGTGGTCGAGGTCTCCATTCTGTGGCAGATCTAATGGTGATTAAGGACCGATGCTTATTTACGCCCGTAAGGTCCTTTATTATTTCGGATTTGACACGTGCTAGGTTTAGAGAAGTGAATTTTGGGTGGGGTGATGCTGTGTATGGTGGAGTGGCCCAAGCTGGGGCTGGGACCTTTCTTGGAATAACCTATCAAGTCTCCTATAAGAATGCAAAAGGAGAAGAAGGTATAGTATTACCGATTGGGTTGCCTAACGAAGCCATGAATAGATTTGCGAAACAGTTGGATGACATGCTTGGGAATGAAAACCAACCTACAACAACTAGTCCGTGTTTTATCATGTCTACCTTATAGTTTGCTGCTTATGAAACTGTTAAGGGTAAAGAAAATTTAGTTTTCCATGAAAAAAAAATAATAACTCGTGAAAATTTGAATTCTCACAAAAGCATTATTAAATGTTTTTTTTCTTGTACTTTATTGTATTTTAAATTCATATATTTTTAGGGACAGCAACATTGTACGTGTCTGGTTTATTTCCATTTTAATGTGTGTATTGTCTGATTTGTATACTGGGTTTCTGGTTTAGGTTGGTCTGTTTTGTGGGGATGGTGTGGATTTTTCAAGTCCCGGTTCTTTATTATATATTCACGGGATCTATGTCTACGGTTAATGTGTTACAGACTTGTGCATTTTCTACATATTGGCACTCCTTGTGTTGATTTCAGCAGAAAGATTTTATTTTTGGCTTATAAAAGTAATTGATATATTTTTATTAATAATTATAAATTTTAAGTTATTTTTAGTTTATGTTGTTTTAATTTATGTTTAAATTCAAGTTGAGTCTCTTAGGGCAACAAGACTCTGATCTCTATACGTGGTTTAATGTTGATTGATCGATGTATTCCCAATACTTTAATTCAAAACAATCCTAGCTAACAATTGATTTTTTATAAGCAAAACATATATTAATAATAATTGGAAATCAAATTTAGCCATAATATTACAAATTTTAATAATACCGGAGTTTGGATATATACAAAGTTGCAAATATTACAAATTCATCACAAACCAAAAAACTAACACCCAACCCGAATCCGGGTACAATTTTAGCCATAATACGCCTGTAAGCCAATAGAATTAAAGGGTAAGTACAGTACACAAATATAATTATTAATTTATTATGCCCTCCACCCACCGACCCGTTCTAAAGATTCCTCAACAAAAGAATAGCTTCTGTATAAAAAGTTGGATTTGACAATTGTGAACTTAGAGCAATGGCTAATGGCATGTTAAACATGTGTCCGGCATTTTTTGTTATATATAAAAATCCGAAAAAAGGGACGACACCTACACGTACTTGCCATAAACCACAGTTCCCTCCACGACAAAGTTCCGCTGCACACGTGTATTCTAAAGAATGGACCAACGTGTTGCTCTCTGGGGCAATAAGAAACCGGAAAATTAAAAAACGCAAGAAACAAAACTTCAGACTTATTATTAGGCACGTTTTACGGTTAATCAATGCATTAATTACCATAGTTTGGAATCTTAATTTGAAATATATACTTTCTCATAGAATCACTAGATTTGTCATGTATACGTATTATCAAGATACTTTAAGATGGTTCCTAGATCAAATACTATAGAATGCACACAATTATATACGAATGATATGTACTTTTTTTAGTATACGTACTATTATTTAATAACAAATTTATAACAAAGCTTTATCTTAAAATCAACATTAACTTTAAATATTGACCTTTATTATAGATACAATTTTTTGAAGTGAAACTATTTTTTTTTGTTGGGAGTGAAACTCTACTTTAATAAACTTAAAAACTATACTAAATTTAGCCCATCTTGAAGTGAATTATTACAAATTTCTGTTTTTGCCAATTGACAGTATCCACTTATAAATGCCAGCGCGCTTTATAAATTAAGTGTAGCAGCTCTTGCTCCATTGACCGTGTGTTTGGATCCACGATCATGTAGCTTGGACATTCGCCACTAAAGTAATAATAGTATTTTTTTTTTTACTTTATATTTGACGTAAATCTTGGACAAATGTGGACAGAAAATGCTTAACCAAACACACACAGACTTATTCAAACTAAACACATCACTATAATAACCCCTTTGTGTTTTCTTCATCAGCATGTCCCATCCTCAGATCGTTAATATGGCTTCATCAACTCGCTCTCTATTGTTTACAGTGCATAGGTGCCCACCTGAGCTAGTGGCTCCTGCTATGCCCACTCCTGACGAAACTAAACTACTATCTGAAATAGATGATCAAAGTTACCTCCGTGTCCATTATTCAATCATACAAATTTATCGTAACGAATCATCAATGGCAAATAAAGACCCAGTCATAGTCATTCGACGGGCACTGGCACAAGCACTTGTGTTCTATTACCCATTTGCGGGTAGGCTTAGGGAAGGGCGTGCCGGCAAATTGATGGTGGATTGTACTGGGGAAGGTGTCATGTTCGTTGAGGCTGATGCTGACGTAACACTCGATCAGTTTGGTGATGCTCTCCAACCCCCATTTGCATACTCCAAAGATTTCCAATGTGATGTTCCAGACTCACAAGTTACAAATATCCCCCTTCTGTTCATACAGGTCCTACTAATACCTACATGCATGTATATATATATATATATATATATATATATATATATATATATATATATATTTCACAATTCACTTAGCGTTTAATCCTTTAGAATATAATTTTACATAATAAATTCAATTATATAAATCATAATTGATATAACTTTTAAATAATTACGGTAAAAATTAATAAATATATTATATATAATATTTTTTATTAAATAACAATATAAATTGTTAATTTTATAATAATTTTCTTAAAACTCATTATTATAATTTCTGATGAGATGTAATATATATAAAAATATTTTAGATTATCTTTAGAAAGAGTATAATTTAAGAAACTTAAGATATATGAAGATATAAATTCATTAGTTTTTATAATAATTTGTATTGCACGGTATCATAGACTTTTATACACATTGGCTTGTTATCTTGTTTTCTTTAATTAGAAGAGAAAGTCATATAATTTAAACCACAAAGAACATTTTTGTTGATGTTGGATATGAAATGGGTGACAGGTGACACGACTCAAGTGTGGTGGTTTCATCGTGTCGACTGGGTGGAACCACACCATGGCAGACGGAGGTGGTTTGTCACAATTCATGCACGCTTGGTCTGAAATGGCAAGAGGTGCAACCAAACCTTCCATTGCACCTGTGTGGCGTAGGGAGCTCCTTATGGCAAGAGATCCACCACGCATCACATGTCACCACCGCGAATACGAGCAACTAGAAGACACCGCCATCACTCCTTCTTCGAACGAAAAATTGGTCCATCGTTCGTTCTTCTTTGGACCCGCTCAGATTGCTTCCCTTCGCCGCTTGGTACTTCCCCATAACCTTCAACAATGCACCGCATTTGATTTGATCGTAGCATGTTTATGGCGTTGTCGCACAAAAGCAATGCAGATAAATGCAGAAGACGATGTTCGCATGATGTGCATCGTCAACGCACGTAACAGGTTCAATCCTCCGTTACCTGTTGGTTACTACGGCAACGCTTTTGCATACCCTGCAGCAATCACTACCGCAGGGAAGCTTTGTGGAAACCCATATTCATATGCGGTGGAGTTGATCCATAAATTGAAAAGTGAGGTGACGGAGGAGTATATGCACTCTGTGGCGGATCTAATGGTGATTAAGGGAAGGTGCATGATCACAACCGTGAGGGCTTGTCTTGTGTCAGATTTGACACGTGCCAGGTTTAGAGACGTGGATTTTGGATGGGGCAAGGCAGTGTCTGGTGCACCAGCTTTTGGTGAGATTGGACCCTTTTATGGAGGAACACATATTGTCTCGTATAAGAATGCAAAAGGAGAAGATGGTTTAGTATTACCACTTTGGTTGCCCGCACAAGCTATGAACAGGTTTGTTAAAGAGTTGGATGATATGCTTGGGAACCAAAACCAACCTACAGGAACCGCTCCTGGTTTTATCAGGTCTAGCTTCTAGATTGCAGAATATCACACTTAAAGTATACTCTTTTCATTAAACTTTCTTATTCATTGCCTTAATTATTTTTTTGACCAAAATACGTTTAATAAATTTAGTTTATAAATAATAAATGTTTTGAATGGTTTTTTTTTCTCACTTATGAGAAGTGAAGAATAAAAAAGTTTAATTTTTAAACATTAGAACTCCAGCTAATAGGACTCTGTCCATGCATTAATTATTTGAAGATAACTTTAAATAAATATAGTACAACTACATACAAATTTAATTGTAATGACTAAATCAATTAATTTTTTAATAAACATAAATTATTCAATAATAATATTTTATAATTAAGCACAAAAGGAATATGTTTTAGTCCAATTTATGATGAGACGAAAGATATGAGAAGTGATATGATGATAAAAAAAAATAAGGAAAAAACAAGAGATGAAAATGAATATGAAAGAGAAAGTCTATGTATGAGAATATTTATTCCTTTACTTCAATATTTTGTCTTATCCTACTAATTAAAATTTGAATTTTCTTTTTTTTTATCAACTAAAAACAATGGAGAATATTATTAAACATGGGTACGTACAAGGGTACCCAACCCATAAACAAAATTGTTTCAAGATTGCAAAGCTAACGGACAACCTTTCCACCCTCACAAATTAAATGTCTCTCTGCATAAAATCACTATAGTAACAGAATCCTTATATGTACCTCACCTTTTAATTCCCAAAACACCGGAACAGTCATGGCCCTTGACACAATGTATCATTCCCACATAACACTTATTCCATCAAACCGTGTCACAGGAGTATGTTAGTCTCCTTTATCAGCTACACCAATAGTTCATCACCTACGCTGACCAAACTACTGCTTGAATTCCATCAATTATTAATTAACCTCTACCCTCATTTCAAGTTTTTGATACAAATAAAGGGGGTTACTAGACCAATCATAAAAGGAAATATAGAATCCTTTCAGCTTGACTGATAACCACTTCCACGCTCTGAACTTAATTAATCAATCACATTAATTTCAACCTCAAAGTAGGTCGCTCATCAATAGTTAATATTCTAAACTAAAAGTTAAATTAATTATATATAAGTTCCTTCAATTTTTTTTAATTAAAATGATGATTTTAAATAGTTACAAACGCAAATATTAAAAATCATTAAATTACCAATTTTATTTATTTTCCCAATTAAGAAAGTTAGAAAAAGAAACAAGACAGAAACACTAATCAAACTCCATTTAATTAAGCTAGTTACAAACGATGTTGCCATTTCCGCCTATATAGTTGGAAGGAAATTTCCCTTGATTAAATGGGACGCGGACGTTTACCAAAAACAAAAACAAAAATGGTGCATTACTTTCTGTCAAGATAAGGTGCAGTTTGGAACGTTGAAAGGACATACATCTAGATTTTAAGTATTTTTTGTATTCTTATATTATCTAATCACAAAATTTTAATTAAACACCTCAAAAACCAACATTGGTTTTAAATGTCACGTTCATTATATCAAGTTAAAATTAAATTTTAATTAAAAAGTAAAAATAATACCTAAAATTAAACCAGTTTCTAAATAAATAAATATTTTAAAGTAATTGGAAATCGAATTAAAAGACCAACTCTATCCAGTATTTAATGAATGAATTTCAAGTAGTGTCAATATCACAAGGTGCCATTTTACAATTTTCTCAATATATATATATATATATATATATATATAAAAACGAAGTAAAACACACACACACATACACAAACTAGAAAAAAAGCCTAAACCGTCGGACTTTTAGGCTATGTTTGGGAGAGGGAGTTAGGAAGGGAGGGAAGGGAAAGGAAGGGTTTAGCTGGAGTAATCTCCTTGTTTGTGAGTTATAATTTTTGAGGGAAAGGATTTGGGGATTTTTAAAACTCCTCCAAAACCCTCCAATGCTTAGAAATTATAATCCCCCCTATTTGGGGGGTTTTTAGAAGGAAAATTAATTAAAATTACTATTCTACACATCAATGTTTTGTGATGAATAATTATTGATGAGTTTGATGCTAATTAAAATTTATTTATCATACACTTTAAAATTAATATTAAAATTAATTATGTAAAAATATCTCATTAACTCTCAATTTTCCCCTCTTCATAAATTTTTAACTCCCAAACAAGAAAGAAGGAACTTCCCTCATTTTCTTCCCTTTCCTTCCCCTTCCTTCCCTTTGAATCTCTTTCCTTTCCCTCCCCTCCTAACTCCCAAACATAGCCTTAGTTTCATTTCAACTTAGGTTTTGTTTGGGAGTTAAGAGGAGAAGGAAGGAAAGAGATTCAAGGAGAAGGGAGGGAAAGGAAAGGGAGGAAAATGAGAGAAGTTCTTTTCTCTTTGTTTGGGAGTTAAAAATATATTAAGAGAGGGAAATAGAGAATTAATAAGAAATTTTTACAATTTTTTCCTTATTTAAAAAATTAATACATTATATATTTTACACCAACTATGGTAGGATAGTAATTTTATTAATACTAACTGGTATAATAATAATTTTAGTTACTTTTTCTTCTAAAACCCCCCAAATAGGGGGGACAACAATTTTAAGGCTTTGGAGGATTTCAGAGGAGTTTTGAAAATTCTCAAATCTTTTTCCTCAAAAATTAAAACTCCCAAACAAGAAGATGTCTCTACATAAACCTTTCTCTTCCCTTCCTTCCCCTCCAAAATTCCTCTCCCAAAGAAAGCCTTAGTGTTTTGGTTTCGGTTACCTCTGGTAAACTTATCTTCTTCTTTTATATATTATGATTGCTGCTGCTTGTTATTGCTTTCGCAGTGGACAGTAAATATTTATATAGAAATTAACTAAGATATTTTTATAAAATTTAAAAATAATATAGAAATAAATTAAAAATATAATTAATACGTAATATACAAACTTATCAATTGTATTTCTACGTTTTCTTAGAAATAAAAAACAATGAGGGTTAAGAGAAAATTATTCATGATATTAATTAACTTTTCTCCAAAAGGTTAATTGTTAAGCATCTTCATTTTTAAGTTCTTCACATCTAACAAATCATCGCACGATCACAATTCTTTTTGGTCTTCTCTATCTAACATGAAGTAGTGAGTTTACTTCCTTACCGATGAGGAAGTAGAAGTGACCATAGGATATAGCTTAAAAAATGAACGGGTGAGATTAAAGAAAGGCAGCTCAATTAGCAGGTTTTTACTTTAAGACATTTTGATTTATTTTTTATAAAATATATTTTTTATTAAGAAAATTCACAAATGCATATACTTTTGTGTCACCTCACTTTTTACTTTGTGTTAAATTGTATAATTTAAATTTCAAATTATTGTTAGGATTTGTTAGGTTGTTATTTGTTCAGTTTGTTATTATCCTTTATTATTAGCATTTTGTTGAATTTCTCTCTCTTATATAAGAACCTCATGTTGAGGGAAAATATAAAAGAGAATGAAATGAATGAATGAAAGAGGAATTATTATTTCAATTTATCTACTTTTTAACATGGTATCATAGTCATGGTTTCCTACATGAACAAGAGTCATGGTTTATTCCATGAATGAGAGTCATTCTGCTACCTTATTTTTTCAGAGTTTTTCTTATTCACATTCCCCAAAAGTACATTTTCTTCTGTCTTTTTATCTTATATTTAATGTATTTGACTTATACCCAAGTATCTATCTCCTCAACTTTCACCTTCTTTGATTCCTTTACAAATTATGATTATTATTATCATATATTTCATTTTTGTCAGGCATAACCTTTGCAATTTTGGTTCCGTTTTGAATCCTTCTCGTATCCATTTGAAGGTCATTAATGTGAAGCTCGTTGCATTGTTCTGAGTTTTTCACATACCAACCCCGAAGTCTATTGACATGAACATTTGATTGTTCCGAATCCATTCTCGTATCTCAATTCTCCATGCACGTATTCTATTTGAAGGTCATTGATATGAAGTCAGTTGCATTGTTCTTAATCTTCATAGACCATCCCTGAAATTTATTGAAATGAACATGTTATTATTCCGAATCACTTCTCGTATTTCAATTTTCTTTCTACCTCACATAATCGAAGCAAGTGAACTATCCTGAAGCACCTCTTGAACCTATTGCTGATCAAAGTCATTCCTGGAAAAGTGTCTGAAGAAGCAATTAACAAGTTGGGCATCACCGATATTCATGCACCAACTTGAGGGGGAGTGTTGAATTGTATAATTTAAATTTCAAATTATTGTTAGGATTTGTTAGGTTGTTATTTATTCAGTTTGTTATTATCCCGTATTATTAGCATTTTGTTGAATTTCTCTATCTTATATAAGAACCTCATGTTGAGGAAAAATATAGAAGAGGAATGGAGTGAATGAATGAAAGAGGAATTATTATTTCAATTTATCTACTTTTTAACACTTTGTTTATTAACTGCACATCATACCCAAATGGATTTCCACAAAGCTTCCTTGCAGTGGTGACTGCTGCTGGGTATGCAATAGCATTGTCGTAGTAACCAACAGGTAACGGAGGATTGAACCTAGCGCGTGCATTGACGGTGACCATAATGCGAACATCCTCGTCTGCATCTATCTGCAATGCTTTTGTGCGACAACGCCAAAAGCATGCCATGATCACATCAAACGTGGTGCAATGCTGAAGGTTATGGGGAACTAAGCTACGAATGACAGGCTATTTTCGTAGGTCCAAAGAAGAATAATTGAAGAACCATGTCCTTCTTGTATGAAGTGATGATGAGTTCTTTGTGGGTTTGGATCTAACTCAAATCTAAAAGTTAGTTTATAGAATGAGAATTATTCTCCACTTATATACTTTATTTTTACATTATTTCTAGCCAATGTGAGGTTTGAGCTTTTCCAAGAAGTTACTCGGTGTCTAGGAATTGCATGTATTCAGGATGGTTGCATGTGATGCGAGGAGGATCTCTTGCCATTAGGAGCTCCCTACACCACACAGGTGCAATGGAAGGTTTGGTAGCCAGGCCTGGCCCTAGGCAGGGCCAGCAGGGCCTCAGCCCAGGGCCCAAAAAATTTTGGACTGATAGTTTAAGTAAAATTTTTTATTAAAAAAAATAAAATAAAAATAAAATCTATATTAGGGGTCCATTTTGTGTGCTAGGGACCTATTTTATGTGTTAGGGGCTCATTTTTTTCATCTCTTAATTTTAATATTATTTGTATTTCAAAATATTTATGTAGTAGAGACCCATTTTTTTCATCCCTTATTTTTAATATTATTTGTATTTCAAAAAATTTATGTGTCAGGAGCCCATTTTTTTCATCCGTTAATTTTAATATTATTTGTATTTCAAAAAATTTGTATGTTAGGGATCCATTTTTTGTGTGTTAGAGACTCACTTTTTTCATCCCTAGTTTTAATATTATTTGTATTTCAAAAAATTTGTGTATTAAGGGTCCATTTTTTCCATCTCTTAATTTTAATATTATTTGTATTTCAAAAAATTTGTGTGTTAAAGACCCATTTTTTCCATGTCTTAGTTTTAATATTATTTGTATTTCAAAAAAAATGTGTGATAGGAGCCCATTTTTTTCACTTCGCCCCCGGCCAAAGAATTTTCAGGACCGGCCCGTTGATAGCACCGCGAGCAATTTCAGCCCAAGCGTTCATGAATTGTGAAATACCAGCTCCATCACACATGGTGTGGTTGAAGTGGTAAACCAAGATGAAACCGCCGCACTTGAATCGTGTGACCTGTTATATTTTATCATCCAACATGAAGAAATTTACAAACTCTACTCCTGCCATGTTTTTCTGCTGTAAGTAACTAACAGGAGGAAACACGAGATAAATTCTGATTGTGTGTATTTTTGTTAAATAGTAGTATGTCTTTAATAAAGTCTCATTATTCACTTTTATGAAGAAAACAAAATATAGCGAGGATAAAATCATAAAATTTCAACAAGAGATTCATTTTAACGTTTGCTATGCAATTTTTCATATATGGTTGTTTTCAAATATTCAAGTGGCTTTTAATTTGGACAACTCTTGCTCTCTATGAAACGGTGCATATATATATATATATATATATATATATATAATCACGGAAATATTCCTTGATCAGCAATGCTCAAGACATTATTTAAAAAATAAAATTTACAAGTTATTGACTAACAGAGAATTTTTTAAATAATTATATATACTTATATAATTAATTAAAATTGAAAATAAATTTTAACACTACCTAAACATAAAATTTGATACTATTTAAAATTTAGCATGAACTAAAAAGTTTTGCTAACTCCGTCACTATATATATATATATATATATATTGTTAAGATGTGTATCTAATATAAGTTTAAAAGTTATCAAGTTAATTAGAAACAATTTTTTGATAAATTAGTTGATGACTAACAATTAATTATTTTTTTAGTTTTTATGTTTTGGTAATTTCTCTTTTGATATCTTATTTTTTTCATTGTTGTATAAACATTTGAGCGGTGAAATCTTATTCATGTAATAATAATGAGAGAAAAATTGGAATGTACTATAGACATGAAATTTGAAAATTCTTGATGTTGTCGTGAAATGATGAAACAAGATTTTATTTATACAAATAGATTTTTGTAACTTTTTTATCACAATAGATCAGCTTCCCTCCCATGAATGTAGGTTCTTTCTGACAAAAATACGATAGGGTTCATCTTCTATCTCTTGTCTTTATTTGATTCAATTTCTTTTCTATTATTAGCTTTTGTATGTTGGTTTTGTAAATCAATTCTAAGTTTTGAACCATAAAATATATATATATATATATATATATATATATATTTGTATCATTGTACCTGTACGAGTAGAAGGGGAGCGTTAGTAATTTCTTGAGCCTGGAACATCATATAGCAATTCTTGGAAGGATGGGAATGGAGGTTGGAGTGCATCACCAATCTGATCAAGTGTTATGTCAGAATCAGCCTCGATGAACAAGGCACTTTCCCCAGTACAATCCACCGTCAATTTGAGGTCAGGCTCTCCTCCCTAAGCCTACCTGCAAATGGGTAATAAAACACAAGTGTTTTTGCTAGTGCTAGTGCTTGTCGAATGACTTTAGCTGGGTCTTTCTCTGCCATTGATGGTTCGTTACGATAAATCTGAATCATTGGAACGTGGAAATGAAGACCATCTTGATAATCTATGTCGGATAATGGTTTAAGTTCATGGGGAGTACTGGGTATAGCTGGAGCCACCAACTCAGGTTGGCACCTCCGCACTGTAAACATTAGAGAGGGAAAGGAAGAAGATGAGCCCATGTTAATTATCAGAGAACGGGCTTGCGGAGTAAGAAAGTACAAAAGATATTGAGCAATGTATTTTGCTTGAGTGAATAAATGGAGCTAGGGCTGTTAGCATTTGTAAAGGGCGCTAGCACTTATAAGTGAAGTTTTTTAATTTATTATTAAATATAAGTGGGAATATTATTCAGGAAGGATCAACGCAACTGTCAACAACATTAATGATTGATTGCCATAACCAGAAAGTTGTAATAACTTTAAAAAATGGACAATGTATGGTTTGTTAGATCTTTTGAAGTGTTGATAATTAAGTCAATGATGGCATGGAGCTGTTCACCAATTAATAAAAACATGTCAGTGAAGCAAGAGCTGCTAGCCTTTATAAAGGGCGGTGTCATCTATGAGTTGGGATATTCATAAGTCCACTGCTAAACAGCGTGAATATAGTAGTATTTAGTTGGGGTGTTCGCGGTTTCGATTGGATCGATTTTGAAGCAAAAAATCATTCAATCTAATTTTTTCGGTTTGGTCATTTGATCATTCATTCGGTTTGAAATTTTTTTCAAATCCGATCCAATCCAATCCAATTTTTTTCGGTTTGGATTAGATCGGTTTTCGATTTTTTTAAAAGTCTAAAAATAAAACTTATGAGATTTATTTTTATCAAAATAAGGAGTATCTAACATAAACAAACACATTCATTGGACAAAAACAAACATTATTTTCTAATTTTCATTAGACAAACACGTTCATTGGACAAAATAAGAAGCAATGTATTGGATTTTTGGTTTTTGGGCTATGATAGGGAATAGGACCAAGTAGATAAAGGGCAAGGTATGATTTATAATTGGATCGGTTTGGATTGGATCGGTTTTCACCGGCCAATCCGAAAACCGATCCAATCCGGTGAAAATTTTCGATTTTCAGTTTTTCGGTTTTCGGTTATTTCGATTTTTAGTTTTTCGGTTTTCGGTTATTTCGGTTTTCGGTTCGGTCACCGCAGTTTACATCGGTTTAGATCGGTTGATGAACACCCCTAGTATTTAGAACATCTTTAACGCTATTTCTTCTAAGTTTTTTGTGTTGCAACGAAGTGATTTAGCATAATCGATTTTTTAGTGGATAATGTATTTTTTATATAAGGACTCGTTTCCTAGTAAAAAATTATTATTTTCATAGAATTCGTACTCATCATAGAAACAACAAAGTGATGAAGCAAATGAAGAAAATTATCAGTTACAATAAACCATACCAAACAAATGAAGCAAATGCAGAAATGAAATTTCATAAAAAAAATTACATTTTTTTCAAACAAATCAAATTATCCAATCAATCTTAATTTAGAATAAAATACAAATCAAATTAAAGATTACGAATACTGATTGTAACTCCAACAACATCATTTTTACCAATTTTGATGCAGGGTAGGTGGGGAAGTTATGGAGAAAAGAGAGAAAGGTCCATGCAAGATACGTGAGAAAGACTATGGAGAAAAAAATTTTAAGAGAGAAAAGAGGATGAGTAGTGGGAAATGATATGTAATTTTTATTATTTTTTAATTAATATTTAAAATTTTCTTCAATTATTCATATTTATTATTTATATACATAAAAATAAAAAAAATGAATTAATTATTTTATTTGAATGATAATAAAATTATAATAAAAAATATAAATATATGAATTTTTTTAAGTTTCTTGTGATTTATTAGCATTTGAGTAAAATTTTACATAAATTTCTTATTAGTGACATAATAATGTAAAAATCACAAAAAATGTTGAGGGAACCAAGAAAGATGATTAGAAAACTATATAAATATTATTAAAAAAAGATAAAATTTATTATGTGAAACAAAGAAAATAATAAAAATTAACAAAAGAGCAATTATAAAATATTTAAAATAGAGGAGTATATGTATAATTACTTATATTAACTATTAAGTACACGATATGATATTTGAAAGAGCACCAGTGCGTACTAACTGTGCACGAAAAAACGTGTTTACACAATTACATTTGGTTGAATTAAATTAAATTTAAATTAAAAAATTTGAAATAAAATTGAATTTGACGGATATCATGCTATATATGTTATCATAAGACATAAACTGCTTTTGTCAAATTCGTGTCTTATTTCTTCGTACCATTAAGTATTTCTTTATTTGAAAAGGATCCGTTAAACTGTCAACGTACAGTTAATAATAGCCAAAGAAAGTTTTAATAACTTTTAAAATATGTTCAAAATTTAGTATAGTTGCCATAGATTTAGGATAGTTTCTTAGATGTTTTTCAAATGTTACTTTTTAATTAAAATTAAAATTTCATTTGGAAAGCTTACATGCAATAACGATTAATTGGTATTTAAAGTCAAAAAGATGAAGTAGTCCCTTTGAGCCTTGAGGTGCGTGTTTGAAAATTGAAACTACACCTTATCTTGTAGGAGCAAACTATGCAACATTTTTTTATTTTTATTTTGGTTAAACTTTCGTGTCACATTTAAGGGAAACTTGTTTTCATCTTCATAGGGAATGAAATGACATCACCTGCATTCGTTATGATTTATAATTAAACTACTAGCTATTAACTACTAAGTACTAATTAATTCATGTGATTAGTTTTTACGCATGTTTTAAAATTATTGTATAATTAGGTGTTAGCAGTACATTTTTTAATATATTTCTTTTAACATACATTTTAATGTTGATTAAAATTTATTAGAAATATAATGATACATAAAACATCATTTATTTTAACCATTCCCCGACATTTCTTATTTTCTATATGTACTCCCAATAAACTTCACTAAATTTGGACAATAAACTTGAATAAAGCGGAATTGAAGCTTACTTGATCACTAAAATAAAAAGACAAATTCCAAGAATTGAGGATAATATTATTAATGTATGGAGTAATATTGGTTAAGTATCGTTTTGGAAAAAAATATTTAATGAAGTATTAATTTTATAAAATGATATATAATTTAGAATAATTTTTCTCTAAAACATCGTATAAACTAGAATTGAGAGAATAACATATTAGATGTTTACCAAATATTTTCCATATTAAAAATTACAAAATTATTAGAAAAAAATATTTAATAAGGTGTGAGATTCATATTTTTTAATTACGTATTTTTATTAGAATTATCCAAATTATTGTTATAAACTCGGGTTGGCACCTCCGCACTGTGAACATTGGAGAGGGAGAGGGAGATGACGAGGCCATTTTAATATCAGAGCTGACTAAGAAATTAAGAACAAAAGATATTAAGCAATGTAATATTTTGTTGCTAGCACTGGTAACCTTTATAAAGGGAGCTACTTGCATTTATACGTAATTCAGTGGAGGCATGGAGCAGTTCACAGAAAACAATGTCAATGGTGTCAGCATCAGCAATAGGCTGGACATAAATCAGAAGCTCGAAATCCGAACAAATCAAATCAAATAAAAATAAGTTTTGTTAAGCAATGCCCTTCAAATATAGGTTAAGGATTTTGAAAAATAAAATATTTATTATGAAAATTATAAAAAAATGTATAAATGATATAATTTTTTATATTTTAATAAAAATCTTGTTATTTTCAGTTTTCTAATCAAACACTTATTAACCTTTGACAATAAAAAATTACATTATTAAGGGCATTGGAGTAATTGACAGGACTAACAGGTTACGTACGCGGGTTCGATTCTGAAAAATTTTCACCGTCTGAGACCAACCCGAACGAACTGTGTGAAAGAAAATATTGATAATATTTAAAATTTGGTACATCGATATTCGATATAAGTGTGTTGCTATAAAGAAAGGGCAGCTGATTACTGAACGTTTGCAGTCTGCTCAGCTGCCCCTGAACCGATATGTTTATCATAAAGCCGCATAATACATTTTCTTTTCTTTGTAACACTTAATAGTTAATAGTGAGTATATTGTTTTATCATTATATAATATAATATATCATAATAATAATATAATACTACTATTAACTAATAAACTAAGAGAAAAGGTGACATTAACTAATTCAACGTGGGAGTTCATCTTTTATGTGGCTAGTTGAAAATAATTTGAATAACGATGTACTCATGTAAAATAAAATAAAAATCATTAAAATAAATTATGTATATTTTTAAAATTCTTATATATACTATCATAGAAATAATTAATAATTTAATTATATGATTATAAAAGGTGACATTATTTTATCATTACTCAAATAAGGGATTGGAGCACTTTTTATGCAAGGAACTGAAGGAAATGTTTATTCAACGTGGGATTGTTGAGAATTTTCTTTATCCGTGAAAATCAAAAAAATAATATCAAGATATTCATAATAATTCATACATCATGTTTGACAAAATTGAGCTAATCTAACCCTTAAGTTCTGTGACTATGTGCGGGGTTGATGAATGCCTTGTTGCAAAGTTTATTTTCATTACGGTAATTCATTAACATAATGTCAATTGTTGATTCCTAATTTTATATCTTTATCCATTAAGGTTTAAATCTCCACTTTTAATTATTTCCTATTATATTGAACAGTTAGTTATTTCTATTTTGCCTAAAATGGACAACGTTAAGTTATCAAATGAAAAATACGGTCATTGATGAGTGTCACATGTGTTACTGCACAAATTATATACACAAAGTAGTATTTAATAATTTAGTAACATAATAAAAGTGTTTCGTTTGTTCCATTGATCGATCTTTCTAATTTGTTTCCTTTCCAAAAAAAAAGAAGAAGAAGGAATATTTTCATAATGAGCTACAAATGAAACCAAACATGGCATCCAACTCATTGGAAAACCTATTCATAGCCTCTGTGGGCAACCAAATCGGCAATACTAAACCATCTTCTCCTTTTGCATTCTTAAACGGAGTGATAAACGTTACTCCTGGAAAGGGCCCAAGCCCTCCTTGAGCGGGTCCAGCATACAAAGCATGGCCCCACCCAAAATCAATTTGTCTTGGATCAAAACCTCTCAAATCTGACACAGTAAGAGACCTCACCACTCTTGGTATGTATCGTCCCTTAATAGCCAATAGATCTGCCACAGAATGCATATACTCTTGTGTCGCCTTACCTTTCACTTTATTTATTAATTCCACAGCATACCCCAATGGATTTCCACAAAGCTTCCCTGCTGTGGTGACTGCTGCAGGGTATGCAATGGCATTACCGTAATAACCAACAGGTAAAGGAGGATTGAACTTAGCACGTGCGTTGACGGCGACCATCATGCGAACATCCTTATCTGCATCCATCTTCAATGCTTTTGTGTGACAACGCCATAAGCATGCTGTGATGAGATCAAACGTAGCACAGTAATGGGGAACCAAGCGACGAAGGGAAGCTATTTGGGAAGGTCCAAAGAAGAATGATCGAAGAACCATGTCGTCATCATGCAAAGTCATGCTTCCTTCATCGATCTCAGTGTCTACGAATTCCATGTATTCGTGATGGTTGCATGTGATGCGAGGAGGATCTCTTGCCATTAGAAGCTCCCTACGCCACACGGGTGCAATGGAAGGACTCTTTGCACCTCGAGCCATTTCAGCCCAAGCGTTTAAGAATTGTACAAGACCAGCTGCATCGCTCATGGTGTGGTTCAAGCGGAGGGCCTGGATGAAACCACCACACTTGAGTCGTGTCACCTGTTACATATACAACATCAAGAGAAGTGAACGTTGAAACTTAATGCAAATATGTATATATATATATATATATATATATATAATAGTGAATTGTGAATAATATGTTTGTTATACCTGTATGAGTAGAAGGGGAGTGTCAGTAATTTCCTCAGAGTCTGGAACATTATATAACAGCTGTTGGAAGCATGGGAATGGAGGTTGGAGAGCATCACCAAGCTGATCAAGTGTTACGTCAGCATCAGCCTCAATGAACAAGACGCCCTCTCCAGTACAATCCACCATTAATTTGCCGTCAGGCCCTTCCCTAAGCCTACCCGCAAAAGGGTAATAGAACACAAGTGTTTTTGCCAGTGCTTTCCGAATCACTTGAACTGGGTCTTTCTCTGCCATTGATGGTTGGTTACGATAAACTTGTATCATAGGAATGTGGAAACGAAGACCTTCTTGATCATCTATGTCGGATAATGGTTTAAGTTCATGGGGAGTGTGGATGGCAGGAGCCACCAACTCGGGTTGGCACCTTCGCACTGTGAACGTTGGAGAGGGAGAGGGAGATGATGAGGCCATGTTAATTATCAGAGCTGACTAAGAAATTAAGAACAAAAGATATATTATTAGGCAATGTAGTATTTTGTTGCTAGCACTGGTAGTCTTTATAAAGGGAGCTACTAGCATTTATAAGTGGGAATATTTAGAAAGGATCAATCCAACCATCAACATTCAACAAACAATAATTGATTGCCATAACTAGAAAGGAAAGGTGTACGTAATTCAGTGGAGGCATGGAGCAGTTCACAGAAAATAATGTCAATGGTGCCAGCAAATGCAAAACCAGCTCTTGCTAGGCTGGACATAAATCAGAAGCTCGAAATCCGAACAAATCAAATCAAATAAAAATAAGTTTTGTTAAACAATGCCCTTCAGGTTAAGGATTTTGAAAAATAAAATATTTATTATAAAAATCTAAAAACTTATAAAATAACATAATTTTATATTTCAATAAAAAAAATCTCTTCTCAATTTATTGACTAAATACTTATTAACATTTCTCAATAAAAAATACACTTTTATGGGCATTGGAGTAATTTACAGTACTAACAGGTTACGTACGCGGGTTCGATTCTGAAATTTTTTTCACCTTCTGAGACCAACCCGAACGAACTGTGTGAAAGAAAATGTTGATAATATTTAAAATTTGGAACATCGATATTCGATATGAGTGTGTTGCTATAAAGACAGACAGCTGAAAGTTTGCAGTCTGCACAGCAGCCCCTGAACCCATATGTTTATCACAAAGCCACATAATACATTCTTTTATTCTTTGTAACACTTAATAGTGAGTATATTGTAATTTTATCATTATATAATATAATGTATCATAATAATAGTATAATACTACTATTAACTAATAAACTAAGAGAAAATGTGGAATTAACTAATTCACCGTGGGAGACGGAGTTCAACTTTTATATGTGGCTAGTTGAAAATAATTTGAATAACGATGTACTCGAGTAATTTCAAAAATAAAAAATCATTAAAAATCAATTATGTATGTATTTTTAAAGTTCTTATATACTATCATAGAAATAATTAATAATTTAATTATATGATTATAAAAATATCAAATATTATAGAAAGGTGACATTATTTTAAAAGACTTATTTTAAAATATTATTAATTTAATTATTCAAATAAGTGATGTTTACTTAATTCCAATAATATATATATATATATGTTTAAGTTTAGTTTTTAGTCTCTATAAAATGTAGATTATTTTTTAAAATAGGAAAATACAAGTGTTTAAATTTAATTTTTTAAATAAATTTTTGTTAAAACATTATATTTAATCATTTTAATTATATATATTATCTACTTAAGAGTGGTGGATAATGCCCCGAAGGCATCCGTCGCATGAGCACAAACTCACACATCATCAAACACCTTTTGTTATAACAATCTCTCCTCTTTGTATTTTTGCAATTTTGCCTAAGAACTCTTACAACTTGTTGAAAAGCCTTACTCTCAGTGGAAAATTGCAGTCGATCAACCGAAAGGTGTTTGTTGGCCTGTAACATAAGAAACCCACTGTTGGGTCAAATGGAAACAGACACTCTAGATGAGTAACAAGACAGTAATTGATTTTTATGTTGCGTAAGCTTACACGTTTTAGTTTAAAGGACGTGGAATAATTGATTTTTATATAGCAATGATACTTTAAAAGTAAATTTAAAAATTGACCTTATTTGACTGATAAAGACAGTACGAAGTAATTGTATAAATAAAAATATCAATTTTAATTATGAAACAAAATAAATTAATAAATGCATAGGACGTTTATTTAAGTTATATATCCTACTAAAATACTTAAAAAAGGTGTTATTAATTAGTCTCCTAAAAATATTCGTTAATTTAAAAAAAAATAGTGATTTAAGTTACTCGTTAATATAATTAAATAAATTTCGGAGGAATATTTTTAAAATATCAATTAAGAAATAAACATTTTCATAAAATTTATTATTATCATAATTTTATTATACTTTACTATATTTTTTATGATATTTATATTTATTAATTTCTCACTAACAATTATGTATTGCAAGCAACACGCTAAAAGCATTTATACTTCTTAATGTTTATGGTTGTGATTTGGAAGAAAAAAAAAATCTTGTTCTTATTGTGTATTTTGGAAAAACTTAATTATTTTAAAATATTATAAACCATTTTTTGTATTTGTTATAGGAAATTCTTGGATCCGTCACTATATTGTCCACTAAATTATCCAAATAGACTCATTTACAGTATAAAAATGTGAATTTAAATCTAATTTAATCCTACAACACTTACTTATAAAATGAAAATTATATCACATAAAACACTATTTTAATTAGTCAATATAAAATCTCAAACAACAAAAATTATACATAAATCTCATCAGAATTTTTGTTCCATCAAATTTGTGAAGAAAACAAGTTTTTCTTTACACAAAATTACAAAAATATCTTTATTTATTATATTTTATTTTTCATTTGGGCTATTTGTGTCATTATATATATATATATATATATATATATATATATATATATATATATATATATTAACTTTTCATATATCCAAACAAGAGAAATGACAATTTTATCTTTTTTTCTATTTCTACTGTGTTTTCTTTTTTTCCTTTCACTTTTTTACATATACCAAACACATCATAAAAGTCACACTAGTATGAAATAGGTATGTAGTATAGGTTTTATATAAAAATAAAATTAAAATTAACTGAAAACACTTGAAAACTTGGCGTTATCAATTCCTAAACATATCCGGTGTAACATGATACTTGAATAGTTACCAATCAGTTTATTAGTTCGCCAGTGAGACCCATTCATTGGTATTACATCTCAATTCTCTTAAACATTAAAAAATGAAAGAAAAAAAGGCCATTTGCACCTGTATCAACGCAATATGACTTGCCTGCTACCAATGCTAGCTTGAAGATGAATTTGAATATAGCAACCACCAATAGATAATAAATATCGCAGGATGACAAAAGTACCATCCATTATGTACATACGCAGTTTCCATAATACATAAAATAAAAGTATAAAAAGATATGATTATCAGTTACAACATTTTGAGAATGAATTAGAAATATACACCACAAAGCAAATGATGCCATAGCTACAATTAATACCGTCACAGTAATGATAATGCCTATTTATTGCCCTATTTCAGAATTACAAATATGCATACACTGATAAACATGACTGGATATCAAACGACAACTGGATATCAAATGACCAATTTGAATAAATGATAATAATATTATTAGCAATTAACAAAATTTTATGATGTAAATATGCACCTGGACAGCACAATTTCTATGCCCAGATATTTAACGCACAATTTAAATTTACAGTGTTTTCGTTGTCATCTCTAAATCAACTACCTGATTCCTGAAAAACACCCCACTATGCCAGTATGATTCCCACTAATTCTCAGGAGAGTCAATTAAAAACCTTCATTATCATGCCAGATGCAGAAGATTCCGCCATGTCCAGCAGAAGTATGCACGCCAGCAAGATATAGTTCAAAATTTACAGTAACAGCTCTCAACTAAAGAAAAAACTATCCAAGCAGGTTTGGAGAATGTCACTAAATTTGGTGATAAATGACGGCTCAGAATTTACAAATTTCTATAATACCACCAATCAATGCAGGCAACCCAAGAAGAATTGTTGTTGATAAGTATTTTTACATAATCACAAGAAAACCTGCAAATATTGATCATAATTCATTATAAAGTCTGCAATCCCTGGTGAGATACCATAAATAAAATATATTTTTTTTCACACTCAAGAAAAACGAAGCATGACAAAAAGGGTGTAAGTTCAGAATGGAAACAACAAAATCCTTATCCCACTAAATGGTGCTGGGTACTGGAAACAACAGAACTCAGTATGGAAAGTGATAAAATAAAAAAAAAAACTACGTACCACATTGTCTGAAAACCTCACGTACGCAGTTAAGGGGAAGAAATATTGTATGTATCCTTACCCTCACATATGCAAAGAGACTGTTTCGGGATTTGAACCCATGACCAACAAGTCATCAAGATACAACTTTACCGCTGTATCAAGGCTCCCCCTAATTGAAAGTGATAAAAAATAATAATTTTCCTTCTAATTATTTTTCTTCTGGTGATAAAACTTGAAGTAAAGGCTAAGAAAGCAAAAGAAATGGTTATATGCAATGCATCAAAGTCATTCAAAAGTTACTTGTAATACCAATAATGACCATTCAGACATGGTTAAAGCTCACTTTCCTCCAATCTGAAAGAGAATAAATTATTAATAACCTACGATCACATTTATCAACATTCACATCAATTAAAAAAAAATATTATCCTAATTCCTGAAATAACTATTTCCCCTTTCCAGTTGGCAGTAAACTACAGTTACAAAAATAAGAAAAATACAGGAACAAAATTTCATAAAAACATTAAATATCAAATTCTAGCTCAAAAAGCCAAGCAAGGCTCAATTACCCACCTCCGATGCATATAAAATCCATAGTCACCTGCCTTGAACTAGTCTGTAATTTAGAACCAAGTCATCTGATTTCTTCCATATATAAGCTCGCACTGTGGCTAAGCTCATTTCAGGAGACAGCACCTGGAAATAAACCGAACAGCAGGCTAAAAGCACATTACTTTAATGAAAGACAGTGAAAGTTGTAACTTTGTAAATGCAATTTAAAACCAACATGCACAGTACATAATTCAAACGAGATGGTTTTTTCAATAACTTAAAGAAAACATCATAATCGAAAACTAAAAATTGCAATCAGCTTGGTAAATAGATTATAGAAGGCATACAAAGGAATATAAAAATAAGGCATGAACTTGCTCAATCTCAGCATCCAGAAAACCATACAGTATACACTGCATAACTCATAAGACCGCATACAAGATAAAATATTGCTTGCCTGGTTGTTGCACAATATTTCAATAGAAGGTCTAAGCTTTTGCCATGGCTGAAATCCAGATCGAAAAGATCCATCCCCAACTGCTTGATGCTGTGACTGTGACCCAGTAAGACCGGGGGCAATACTACCGTCAGCATTTAAGCTATCCAAAGGTTTGTCAAGCACCATCTTCTCTATTACATAATTAACAACCTAAACCAACCAAAAGAAAGGAAAGTTAAGTTGATAATTCAAAAATGCATCATCTACTATTTACAGAATCCACACGCATGCACACACAAAAACTAAACTAACTAAAACTCAAAAAAGTAATACTTCTGGAAAGCATGACCAAAGCCAGCTTAACAACACGTTTAAAGATTATTAATGCAATTATTAATAACAATTGTCAATTAATATAAATATAAATACTTACTTTGTGAATTCTTAAAATACGTGGGGCACTTAGCTTCCCTTGTGTGAGGGTCTGGACTGAAGAGCCTTCACATGGTTGCAAATAGAAACTGCATCTGCAGTGGTTATCACAAAAGAATATATATCAAAGAGAGCATTATGTAACTAGTCTGAGATTGCCATCATACTCAGACAATCAAATTTATAGACATGACCATTGCTAATCTATATCTATAAAAGTAAGAGAAAGAATTCAATATTTCCATGGCAATAACCATTAGAAGTACAAAAAATGTTCAAGGATACTGTTCAGTAGATAGATAATACAAGCAACAAATACCACAGAATTAATAGGAAGATGGATTCCTATGACTTCCTAAGAATCTTAAACATATATCAATTGATGTCATTTACAAAAGCCAAGTACCACCATATTTTTAGGGAGTGATTAATAGATATAAATCATCAGAGCTAGGCAATTATGCTAAATTAACAAAATATATAAATAGTCACAAGTATGATTTATTCCTTTCAACCACAACCATGTGTTTTAATGAAACTATTTAAGGAGGGGGAAAATGAGGAAGGCAAAATTACTTAGTATTTTCTCTGGGAGGTAACCGATTATTCAAAACACAGTCCAGACACCACCAGGGAAAGTCTTTCTCATCCTTGGTTCCATCTAAATCAGTAATTTTTTTCCTCCATGGACCTCCATGAGAGCCCTCAGTAATAATGGAAGGAGGGGAAGTAACTGAGAATTCAAATGGAGGATAAACCATAGCATCATTCTCAGAACTATCATCAACCTCAATTCTTGAATGGGTACTACTTCTAGAAGAAATATCCTTCCCAGATAATAACTCTCCATTAGCTGCAGCTGGGGATCCCATTCTTTGCTTTCGTTTTCTCAACCAATGAACCAGTAGCCCTTTAAGGGTTTCTCGAGCCAAATTAACCTGCAGAATAACAGGCATTGATTTAGATTGTTGACAGCAAACTACTGAAAACATTCCCATTATGTCATTGTATGCATGGGTCACATATTTCTTGAAAGTTGAAACTATAGAAGTGCATTATAGAACACAGCCAACATTCAATGGTCATTAAAAAAACTTAAAATACTTCCATGTCCATTCTAATTTTCTCCCCCTAAATTTGGGGAGCACTTGATGAAACAAAGCTTTTAGATTATAAAATAACTATTTTATCCCAGCAAACTTTAATCTAATTGGCCTCGTAAGGATCATATATTTAAAATAAAGATAGTGTGGGAATTGAAAAGTTCTAACTTTGTTCTAACTTCCAAATAATGGAATGAAATCTTTGTTCCGTTCCATTATAAAATTTCCAAAGAATGGAATAACATTTTTATTCCATTCCAATCCAATCCATCTGATTCTATTCCATTTTCTACCACTAATCCAAACATACCCTTCAGACTGAGCAAGAATACGGACTAAAAGATAAGATTGATGGTTATGTGCCACTGGCTGAAATGGATATCATGAAGATGAATTGGTTGACAAATGTATATAGATATAGAATTGACATCAATAAGCCAATAGTAACAAGTAAAAAAAATAGTTGCATAAAAGTTGAAATTAATTGTTACAGCATACCAAAAACTAGGACAAAATTAATATTAATATAATTAGGAATTTAAGATAAGGCCAGGTATATTGTTCACGATAATGAAGCCATTACCTTATCATCTTCAGGCTTGCCTACAATGTTAAGATCAGCTGAATACATCTCTGCTGAAAAACATTGGGGAGTGTCCAAATGGACTGACAAGCTTCCAAGCCTGGTATCCACTGTGAACCATGCAGGAATGCTAACCTAAAGCAGCAATGCAGCATTGGAAGAAAATTAAAAGCCAACTTGAACAAATAAACAACTGTAAATCATCATGTTTTCTTACCAAGTAAAAAATAATTAAAACATAATTATTAAAAATGGAATCCATGATGTAAATCAATTATCATACCATCTCAAATAGCTCTTCATTTTTCTCCTCAAATGAAACCTAGACAGTCCACAAGTAAAGCATGAGCTATTATGAACCCATAAATGAGTCCTATCAGCTATAGTTAAATTTGTAAATATCATCCATTATAGACAATCTACTTCCCTAGCAAACAAGATTGTCATACAAATTACAAAATGAAAATGCAACTAGTTGTCACCTTTCCATAATCTTCAATCACAACGCCTCTGGTAATCTCCCACAGCTTCACTAAACCAGACGCATCCTTTACCGAAAGTTATTAATCAGTTAAGAAAATAACAGAAAAAGGTCATGTCAATATGCATGGCATAATAAAATTACCAGAAAACACCATGGTTACCTTCGTCAGCACATGCCTCTTATTATTCAAGACTTCATGTTGTACTATTGCAGGTGTACCCAAGATAGTTAAGGTAGGTTCTTTATATACAGGAACCTATAAACATTAGTAGTTTTGACAACAAACGGACGATTATTAGTTTTGCAGGACAGAAAGAACCAAAAGTAAAACAATATTTTAAAAAAAAACTTGTTCAGAAAACAAACTCCATCATATTCACCAACAGAAAATACTAATAAAAGATATGTAAACTAACATGCTTCATCTATACATGAACATATGAAAAGCAAACCAACAGGAACATAAAAAATTGAAGATATAATAATAGAAAAGTAATATAGCAATTTTTTTCAGAAATAAATATAACATACCGGAGTAGATCCTTCTAGTGACACTCTTGCTCTTGAAAAGGACAAGTTTCCAGCTAAAAAAGAATTGCCTCTCTGGAAAATCTTTTGAGGGTCGCATCCTTCAGCTGGCCATCTATGAACTGAAGAGTCTGTTGATGCAACCCATATGCTATCATCATGCAAAGCCAATTGAAGAATAGGGTGCTCGCCTGTGCAAAGCAAACTGCTCTCTCTAGTTTGCAAATCTGTCAAGTATAACTTAAGGTATAAAAGAATACGACATTAGAAGATGAGGTTCACAAGTTAAACAGGAAAAGGAGATGCGATGTCATATAAATTCAAGATGCAATAATAAATAATATAGTTTGATGTTAATTTTACTAGAAGGTTTCACTCACTGAAAAGTCTCTCCCTCCACTATAAACATGACTAAATGCTGGGGTGCTGGCAAGTGCCCAAACAGAATCTGTATGAACTGCATAGGAATGCACACATCTCTGCTGACCTATATCCCAAAGCCTATGAGTAAAGATGTACAGATAATTAGTCAACCACAAAAACAAAACAAATAGAAATGCCTATAACTCCATACGTGTGCATTACCTTATCATAGAGTCTGAAGATCCTGATAAACAATATCTGCAATTATGAACATTAAGAACATCATAGCTGCCTTGTAGGAAAAAAAAAACATATTACCTGATTTAAACTTAACAAATATATCCAATGAAAAGATGCATGGCTGCATACAATGAAAAGAAAAGCCAACTGCATTTCATTCACTGTATGATTGACTATTAAATAATTCCACTGTAACATAGCCAATGAAAATATTAGGTTATTCATATGCATTGTTAATTTGTTATCTATATGTTGTGGGAAAACATAGAAATGTCAAATGGGAAAGATCAATGCAAACAGAGAGGGAGAGAGAGTTATGATAATAAATAAATAGGAGGAAAAGCAAGTTACAACTTTAAAATATAATTGTAAACTGAAAAATTGCAACTAAACTTAGATATCCACACCACAAACCTGCCACTAGAATCCATAAGCAGAGCCCTGATGTTATCTGTATGCCCTCTTAGCTTTAGAGTCTTTGTTCCTGATCTTGTGTCCCAGACACGCACAACCTAGTGAAGCCCAAATAAATTGAAGAAATAAACCATGGTAGGTGTCAATGATATGATTTGATTTAATGTAAATAGAGAAACTAGGAATATGGAATATATCTCTCTAGCTGATTTTTAGGGATTTAATTCCTTTTTGTAATTACTCCTTTGATTATAAATAGAGGTTTAGTGCGATCATTCTTGACACACAATATTATAGAAATAATACTCTTATATGGTATCAGTAGTTTAGGTTTATTTTTTTTTTAGCGTTTCCTGGCTGCGATGAACAATACTCGCGTGTGAACAGTACCACGCCAGCCTTCAACACCATTTCCCTCTCACCAGGCCGCCTTTTTTTCGCCGATGACCTTCAGGGTAGGATCGCCTCCCTCCGACGACCCAGCTCCCCAAACCGCGCCGCCTGACTCCGCCGCACACTCCCCCACGTGCCGCCACACGTCGCTGCACGCACTCCAAAAAAAAAAAAAAAAAAAACCTCTGTCCAGCCCTTTTCTGATATCTTCCTCATGGCCTCTACCAGTCCCCTTGGTGATGCCAGCTCTACGGTCACTTTTACCAATGTTCCTCTAATTCCTTGCGAGAAGTTGAGTCGTGGTGGCAAAAGTCGCCCTCGTTGTACTTATTGCAACCGCTTTGGCCATGTCGAAGCTGAATGTCGCACCAAAGCCCGGGAGCAGTCGAAGACGGCCAATGTGGCCCAAGTCACCGCACCTACTGATGTTACTATTTCCACCACAGAGTATCATGATTTCCTCCAGTTCCGAGCAGCCCAGCAATCTGCCTCGCCTGCGACCACCGTGGCTCACTCTGGTAATCCTGTAGCTTTTATTTCTCAGTCTTCCACCCTTGGACCTTGGATCCTTGACTCTGGTGCTTCTGATCATATGACTGGTAACCAATCTCTTTTCTCTCAGTTGTCTTTTTCCGACTCATTGCCTTCTGTCACTCTTGCAGATGGCTCTCATATTAAAGTCCGTGGCATTGGTCAAACTCACCCACTTCCTCACCTTTCTTTGAACTCTGTTTTATTTGTTCCTGGATGTCCCTTTAAT
>PYAF01000459.1:829145-842284 GCA_007407185.1 Glycine tomentella | reverse complement strand
ACATAGAGATTGACTGTCATTTTGTGAGAGAGAAAGTGCTTTCGGGAGAAATCACCACTGACTTTGTCAACTCTAGTGAACAACTGGCAGATATGTTCACTAAATCTCTCAAAGGGTCTCGCGTTGATTATATTTGTAACAAGCTGGGTACATATGACATATATGCTCCAGCTTGAGGGGGAGTGTCAATGATATGATTAGATTTAATGTAAATAGGGAAACTAGGATTATGGAATATATCTCTCTAGCTGATTTTTAGGGATTTAATTCCTTTTTGTAATTACTCCTTTGATTATAAATAGAGGTTTAGTGTGATCATTCTTGACACACAATATTACAAAAATAATACTCTTACAGTAGGAGACAACATCCCATAAAATTCAAGCTACTAAAGCGCAAACAAACCATCTCTAATGTTTCAAAGGTAAAGAAGCCTCGACAAGTCAGAGCAAATGCCATATTGTACCTTTTCTGTGCCACCAGAGACAAGAATTGTTCCACTTTCATTCATAGCCAATGCATAAACAGAATCTTTATGGCCTTTGGCAGCAATTGGAATGTATCCCTGAGTTTGAGTGGTGTGCATGGACATATTGTCGCTTGAGTTAATAGTACGCAAGGATGTCAATGGTAGTAAGTTGCCAGAACCATTAATACCATTTGAAGAGTCATCAACTGTAGCATCATTAAACTTAGAGACTGGAGCGAGGGCAGCATCGATATCCCATATAAAAACCTCCCCACCAAGGCCACCAGAGGCAACAATATTGTTCTAAAAAGCAAGACACTATTAAAGGATCAAAGAATGGATTTGACATTGATAATTCAACCAAAGTAGCTATCTGTTTCAATGTGGTTCATATAGAAACAATAAAATGAACTTTTTCTTGATGCACTTAATAAGAAGCATAACATGTTTGAACTTTGAAGTACATTACATTTTTTTCTGCTGCTGCGAGGCAAGTAACATAGTCAGAGTGTTGCCGGAGAGTCCTAGTACAAGTTCCAAAGGACAAGGCATTCCATGTCTAACACATAAAAAGGTGTAAGTAATTATGTAAGTACTGGTATTATTTACAAGAACAAGTATTGATTGGAATGAAAAACAGCTAGCAATCAACAAACCTTGAGGGTTGTATCTGAAGAACAAGAAACAAGTGTACTATCACCAACAAGAACAGCATCATTAACCTGCAAGAATAAAATAGCATTTACATATTCAATTGTACTTATGCTGTTATGCATGTGTTATGGATTGTTAAGGTGTCATGTTTTGGGGGTTATAACTTAAATGCTAACGAAACAGGGCTTTGGACTTTTGGGGAAAACATAAAAGATGAAAGAATGATTATAAGTTCAGGAAGCTTCATCAAGTGATCATGGTTAAAAAACATTGCTATGTACCAGAAGTTACTAACTTAGAAGTAAAATAACAATTGCAATGGAAGAAAAATAAAAAGAAAAAATGAACATAAAGATTACCCAATCGACATGAGATTCAAAAGTAGCCAGGCATGTTGCTCTATCCACACCTAGAGCCCATCGTTTTAACCTGCCATCACGGCTCCCAGTGAAGAGATAATCAGACCCATCAGATGTCGCAGACGTAAGTAAAGCCAGACAATTTATGCCTGCACAATGCTGCAGAAAAGAGCCAACTTACAAAAGATTCTAGACTGTGCAACTAAGAAAACTAACAAAATTGAAATCAACCAAAATAAGAAATATTGATGAAAATAAAATCTCTGACATAACACCATGGAAAGCAAAATGCTAAGTATGAACTATTTGTGCAGCTTTGATTGATAAGAAAGTAATATATTGGGTAAATATTAAAAAGAAAAGGCTGAAATATGCAAACCACCAAATGGGTATAAGTCAATGTAAAAAGAGAGAATAATATTAAAATTGAGGGTAAACCTCCATTTTGATCTTTGGAACACCAATTTGGTCCTCAAAAGGTTATCACATCCATTTGATCCTCAAACGACAGGTTTTAACATCAAATTTGGGCAAATATTTTTTACTAGGACCCAATTGATGTCAGTCAACGAACAAATATTCTCATTAGAGTACAATTTGATGTCACTAATGTTTTGAGGAGAAAACTAAGTTAATTTTTTTTCAAGGACCAAATTGGGAATTCACTTTATAATTTAAATAATATTTTCATCTACGTAAGAAATGCATGTGTTTATTAAAAACAACCCAATCAGGTTCAACTAGTTAACAGATTTGGAAACACAATGTCAAAGAAAAAATTTGTTTGGATAAAGATGCAACTACTAGAAGCAAGCCTGAAACTTGTCTGTTTCCGTGGAACAAATAAAATAATGAGTTCACCTTTATGTCATCAGAATCATTCAACACATAGGTTAATCTCTTCTCCTTACGAGGGCGAGTTGAATTGTTTCCATTACTTGCACTACCCACACGGTGCATTGCAGAAACTGTTTAGTACATAAATCAAACAACTTAAACAATAAACCCAAGAGAAAATTGAGAAAATAATTCCATATTAGAAATTCTACTTAGCAGCATTAGCAACAGGTTTTAAAAAAAAACTAACATATCCATGAGCCATATGGCTCCTCGCTATGTGAATGTATGAGAGAGGGTTATTGTATACAGTCTTACCCTTGCATATGCAAAGAGACAGTTTTTGGATTTAAAACCATGACCAACCAATCACCAAGGTGCAACTTTAACATTGCGGCAACAGCATTAAAATAAATATCTGATGAAGTAGTTTATGTATTATGACCATTTATTTAACGAAAGAACGTTTGCATACACAACTAAAGACATACACATCCAAACACTTCCACAGAAATCACACACAGAAAAGCATCAGGCGTTACTGTTTAACCCAACCGTATATTCTAGGAGCTCCTAGAAACTAGCATTAAGAATTCTATGTAGCTTTATGAGGTGGACCTGATTCTTCTCAATATCCCAAATGTTACTATTATATAGACCTCCAGACGAGATTTTTCACATTTACTAAGAAGCAAGTAATTATAGCTTCAAGAAGCTAATAGTTATAACTTCCAGAACATGCTACACCATTTTTACAACAATTCCATGCTAACCTCAGAATCCAGACGAAGTTCAAACTCATTCTTTCCAAACAGTCTGAATCACCAGTCAAAGCATAATCGCATATCAAATGCACCAAAGACTCAATGTGAATCAAATTAAAAACCAAAGCTACAAAATCAATAATCAAACACACACCTATTTTCGAACGTTTGGTGAGATGTACTGTTAGCCAACTTGTTACATCTTGTGATAAGTTTGGTTTTTATATATAATATATTATTTGCCTATAAAACACACACACACACACACACACACACCCGTATAAGTCATAGGCTCATAGCAGACTGAAGCTATCGAATATCCCAAATCATCGACACAAGTTACGCAAACGAAGGAAAAGAGAAAATAAAAAAGTCAGAAAACCAAAGCATGACCCTTCACACAAATTAACTAGGGCGATCATAAGGTTAAGCGCTTTGAACCATGAGCTAAAACAGACTAATTATAGGATACAATAAATTGTTTCGTAGAATCGAGAGGAGAAAATAATCGAACAAAGCGAAATCGAGCTGGAGAAGGACAAGATGGAACAGTGGGAGGAACAAACCGTGATCAGTGACGAATTCGAAGCACTTTGAGTGCTTGTCTTGTTGCAGTGTCGAAGTTTCAGCTTTAGAGCGAGAAAGTGTTTGAGAGAGAGAGAGAATGGTGAGGGCAGCGAACGAGTGTGTAAATATGGGCGTCCAGATTTATTCCGGTAAATCCTTTGACCCGTTTTGTGCCTCTTATTGAGGGCAAGATGGTCCTTAAACCTGAAGGAAGGATCTCAAGGCTGACAATTTTAACTGTTTGCTGAAAAGCTGAAAAAGTTAACTTAATAAAATATAAATATTTATTAATACCAATTGTTATTGTTAGAGTAGCTTAAAAGGATACAATAACATTAAATTTAATTTATTTAAAAAAATAAAAAATTTGATAAATATATTAAAAATATATTTAGGTGTGAGACAATTTGGAGATATTTAGTAGGATATAAGTTTTTTATGCTCAAAAAATATGAATCACGGGCATTATATTTCTTAAAAACAAGTAAAATTTATTTAGTTTATCATCATAAAAATATAAACATTTTTTAAGAATTGAAGAGTTATGTAATTTTTTTATCAGTTATTTTAATCATGTATCATATTAATAAGAGTAATATATATTTTTATTGTAATGAAAGAAAATTTTAACTCAAGAAATTAAGATTTTCACCTCCTAATGAAAAAGTTTTAGTGAAAAGTTTATTAAAAAACACTCTCAAAAAGTATTGTTTTATAGGTATATTATTTTTAAAAGATTGATATCAAATATTAAAACTTCTTCATTATCAAACACCTTATTAGATATTTTTGGATGTTATCCTATCTTCTGTCAATTAAGTGTATCATAATTTGCATATGTAGCTGCTAGTTACATTCTTTAAAGAAAAAGTACTTTAGTTTTTTTTCTTTTTGTTTTTTAAAACACTTATAGAAAATATTAAGTATGATTTATGCTTAATGTGAGATTTAAGGTGCATTTTTAAGAGCTTGATGAAGGTCCAAAAGTGATGTTCCTTTGCTAAGTTAATAAATCGAGACAAATGTCCTATGTAAAGGATGAATAGGTATGATGATAAAAGGGTCTCCTTGGTTGATACGCTTGCTCAAAATGATCCAAAATTTCACCACTCCATATTAACCTAAAATAAAAAATGCATTATCAAAACAAGGAAATGAAATTCACAGGAAAGCCAATTAATCAAGGAAATGATACAAATCTAATTTATTTGAAAAGTATCCGTCCAACTATTGTCAATTTTTTTTTAAAATGTTATAAAAATATAATATATAATATGGAAATAAATTGATATAACAAAAATGACCAATTATAATAAAAAAATTAAAAAATTTGTAATGTAATGTAATATTATTATAACCATTTAAATTGGAAAAATAAATTTAATAAATAATAGCATTATAGTATGAACATAATTAAAAATTAGAAATAAATGTTCATTATAAAATAATAGATTATAACAAAAAATAAAACTATAATAATATCTTTACAAATGAATTGTTACAGACTCATGGGCCCGCTTTTCTTCCTATTTGCTCATGGATCCGCTGCGACTCATGTTTAATTGGGCTAAAGCGTATGGGCCATCATTTAGATTCAGGGGAAAGACTTTATACACCCCCTAATTTTTTTTTTATACGGATTACCTAATCTGTATGAGACATACGAATTGTCTTGCAGGTCTTGAACTTTTGAACTTTAGGTTATTAACGTGATGCTCCAACCAACTGAGCTAATAGGTCAATTATATTTAAAAACAATTAATGTTGATACATATAACATTAAATTTTCAATGTATATTTAATACACATATAATTTTATATAATAAATTTTGTAACAATTAATTTGGATCTAATAATTAAAGTATTTTTTTACATAATAAAAATCATAGATTTAAATTAAAATCATAAGTTTAATAAAAAATTTGTAGGTTTAATAAACTGTAAATACATATATAATTTTTAATTTAACCTACAAATACAAATATAATTTTTATTAGATCTGCAAATTTAATAAAAGTGAGGGTATTTTGAGAAATTCATTATACCGGAATGGTGTATTAGTCTTTTTCTGGATGTATAAAGTTTTTTCCTAGATTCAGCTGGGTCTTATTTTGCTACCAAAACCTCTAGTCAGAACAAAAACCTCTAGCATGGGTCTTATTCCTGTACAGAAAATGAGCCTTGTTATTCATCAGCAATTCAGCATTCCTTTTCGTTTTGGGCTATGCAGGTTGGGCTAGTTGGATGGCAAGCGTTTTACTGCTCTATTGTTTCTTTGGGGTTTTAGGGTGTTATAAAATTATAGATAGAAAATAAATACATGAAGAGATATAAATATAAAATAAAATTAAAATCCATAATAGAATAAATAAATAATGAAGATAAAAAAAAGACATAACAGATGGAGTATTTTTTTTGAGTGTACACTATTTGAGGTTTTTTTTTTTTACACTTGTATGTTGAGAGCTTGGTACATATACTTTATTTTATTATCAAATATTTATTTAATAAAAATAAAATATTCTTTTAAGTAAATAATTTAAACACAAAATATTTTTGAAAACTAATTAATTTTTCCAAAATAATACTAAATTAAAATTATTTTAAAATTTAATTAAGATATGATTAATTATTTTGTTATAAGCTACAAGATGACTTAACACACAAAAGTGTTACTAATAAACACACAAAAACCAATGGTTATCTACTTGTATTCAAACAATTTCCCCAATCAGAATCAACATAGACATCTTAGAGTATCCTTTAGATATTGTAACAAATGATTTATGTCGTGAAGATAAGGGGTGCAAAGAGCCTACATATACTATCTTAATTTATGAACATGGCAGTTCATATCAGGCCTATAAATGGTCAAATAAATGAAACATTCTTCGCTAGAGAGAATGGCCAGGTGAAAGATCACCATATGAAGCATTTAGTTTCAAGTTTTTAAGGAGAGCCAATGTGTTTTTATGTTGGGGAAGGAGAAATCCCTTTGTCAGTTTTTAAGGAGAGCCAAAGTGCTTTTATGTTGGGGAAGGAGAAATCCCTTTGTAGACTTGACAATTTAATTGTAAGCCAAGACAATAACCCCACAAGACACAGACCAACTCCTAAGGTAAACAAGGAGCAATTATTAATAGAAAAAGACCCTTGCTACAACGTCACCCTTGAATAAAAGAGAAAGAATCGCTGAATCCCATTAGGAAATGCATAACATACTTCATTTGATTGTAGTTAGACCAAGAACGAATTCCACCACATACATGTGCAGGATGACTAGTTTTGAGGTTTGCAAAAGGCTTCCAGAGAGATTCGAGCTTGGTATAATTATAATTATTAATCGAAAAGGATCCTTGTTACAAAATCATCAAATTACTTTTTATTTAGAAAATGAAAGGTCCATTTTGCTATGCAAATCATTCTAAATTAAATCATCATATATGTAGAATAATACTGTCTTACAAGATCCAATACCGATTCTGGGCTCATTCAAGGTGTCCAACTGCACAGGATTCCAAAAAATAAAGAGCCTCAAATATTAATTACTGCAATATATATTCTATATTAAAAATTAGAGGAAATGATAATGCCTATTTTTAATAACCAAGGAGTCCAAAGTTCAATTCCCACTAACAACATTTTTTACTACTTTTACATTTCACCCAATGGGGAGTTATAAAAATAGTGTTTGAATAAAAAATTTATGTTTCATATTAAAAACGTTTCCAACAATTTCTTTTTTAGGGAGACACAAATAGAATTTTATTGACTACCCCTATTACTGTTGCTTATGCATAGAGAAGTTTTTCAAAACTTAAATTGTTAAAGTCGTATTTACGAACAACTATGTCACAAGAGAGGCTAAATGAACTTGCTATAATGGCTATTGAAAGGGATCTTTTGGAAGAAGTTGATGTTGAAAGTATTATAAATGATTTTTCTTTAAGACCTGCGAAGAGAACCATTCTATTCAAATGACTTGTTAGAATCCTTAGGCTGTTTTAATTGATTTTGGAATGTAATTTGGTAATATTTATTGAGCAAAGTATTTTTCTTATTTAAATGAGTCATTTATGTTTAAATTGCCAATTGAGGGCCCCGTTTTCTAAAAAAGAGAAATATTAAATAGGGTCCCGAAAAAGTTTGACCCGCCCCTGACAAGATCCAAGAAACAATAACATTGTTATTGTGTTGCCATTGCAAAGAAACATATTCAGGAAAATTTAAGTCTCACATCTACTAAAGATAGAGTAAACATAGAATATAAAAGTGGAGGACGACCCTCACCTTATGAGTTAGTTTTTGGGGTTGAGTTATATCCAAACCGACATTCTAAGATCATATTAGAATCTATCCTAGATCATTAATGTACCATCCATCATATTATGCACGCACCAAATCCAAAAATGCGGAGGATGGACAACCCTCAATAGCTTCTTCCAATATGAACCCAAATTATGGGATGGATGAAAGAGAAAAAGGTTTAAATCATCCATAAAAGCCATGGAAGAACCAAACAAAGAACTCAATAAAGACTTATAACAAAAAAAAAAAAAACGCTTGAACCAAAGAGCATATATAGAGAACAATCTTAACTGATACCATATTTAGTACTGTACTGCACTATGTAAATGAATATGCACTAAATGAACAAAGAAGCTTATGTAGAAACTTGAAAGAAGGAAGAATATAACAACTAACTAACTTATAATAGTCATATTAACGGACTAACTGAATCCCCAATACCTTTATTAATTAAAGATAAATAAGTTTTTCATATAGATACTTCTGAATTTCAAAAAATAATTACATGAATAAAAGTTAGTGAAATTCAATTTTCATAATTAAGTTACTGTTTCGAATAGATGTATTAGAGCATAGTAATGTGCAGCAAAACTTAACCTCTATGATAAGTAAAACCACTCGAACATTACAAAGAAAATAAGGAAGAACCAAATTTCAGCAGAGGAACCTAGTTTCTTGAGCAGAAATAATCTTAATTAAGACATCAATAAATCAAACCTTTTAATTATCAAATAAGTGGTTAACAGGAATTAAAAAGAAAAAAAATGTCAGTGCATGGATTTAGATAGTAGAAAGTTAACAACACTATCAAGAACAATAAACTTCAAAATATCCAAATAAAGAGGACAACTCTCATAATATCAAAAGAATACCTAATCACATTCATTGATTTTAGACCCGGGTGGCAAAACGAGTTTTGTCTATTAAACTAATTCGTTTAATCTTCTTTTTTTTTTTGGCTAATTAACACTAGAATAGTATTCAGAGCAATCAACTTTTACCTTATGGTAATTAATGTTAGGTAAATAATCATTTTTGTTCTTAAATATATAAAACACTGATAAATTCGTCTTTTAAAGATAAAAATTCAAATTTTCGTTCCCGAAAGTGAAAAAAGTACGACAAATTCATTTATCTATTAATTTTCGTCCGTTAAAGAGCCTAAGTGCCACATTCAGGAAGAAATTTGTCTATACTTTACACATTCAGAAATAAAAATGACTATTTATCCAAAATATAATTTAACTTTCATTTTTTTTCTTTTTTTAATCGTTACAAACATAAAATTATAAGAAACACTTAAAAGAATAGTAAAACAAGCATAAGTTTAGAACAAACACAATAATAGTATAATTTGTCTCTTCTCTGAAATTTCTATTGTGATAACATTAGGTAATGACAAAATCAAGTTGGTCTCATTTTTTTGTAAGGATTAATTTAATGACTGTACCTTTTTGTTTGAATATCATATTTTGGATAAGGTACTATCACATTAGAAATTTCAAAGCAAAAATATAAGACAGTACCTTACCCAAAATATGAGATTCAAATAAAAATACACAACTATTAAGTTAATTCTTTCAAACAAATGAGACTCAACTTGATCTTTTCACTATCTAATATTGTCACAATAAAAATTTCAAAACAATAGATAGATTATGCTTATTAATCAATATTATGCTTATTATTACATTTATTCTAACTTATGTTTATTTTCCTATTTTTAAAGTATTTATTATAATGTTATGCTTGCAACTTTAAAAAATATATATATGAAAATTAAATTATATTTTGGATAAATAATCATTTTTTGTTCTTGAATGTCTAATACGTTGACAAATTCGTTCTTAAATGTGTCACATAGGCTCTTTTATTAATGGGCAAAAGTTAATTAATGGATGAATTTATCACATCTTTTTCACTTACGAATATTAAAATTTGAATTTACATCTTTCAAAGATAAATTTATCCGTACACTGTATAGACAAAAATGACTATTTATTCTATTAGAGTATGTTTGGATGGAATATTTTAAAATTTTAGGAAATTTAAAATTTAGGAAAATTAAAATGCATCAATTAAAATTCTTTTATTTTCAAAATTTTGTGTTTGGATAAAGAAATTGAATTTTTTCATTTTTAAAATTTTGAACCTCATTTACGGAAAAACACGTAAGGTGGATGGTGTCGTGAGAGAGTAGCGGAGGTCAGAGTATGTCGATGAGACGGAGCAAAAAGTTGTGCATTTAGAGCTTCTAAAAAAGAAGAGAATTTCAATTTCTCACCTTTTAGAGAGAAATTTAAATTTCACATTTTTAGTTGTTTAAAATTCTCTTTTAAAATTCCAAAAATTTAAATTTCTCATATAAAAATATCCAAACAATGAATTTTAAATTCAAAAATTTTAAATCCCTTAATAAATTACTTTACCCAATTAAAATTCTCTATCCAAACATATTTTTTCATTTTCTTTTTCTTTCTGTAGGGCATGCCGGCCACTAAATTAATGACAACATTTTTATTCTTTTTTTGAGGCTAAAATGACGACATATATAGAACGAGTACAAATGCTGATATACAATAATTGAAGGCTCAACTGTATTTCCTTCATAACGTTCACATTGACATTAATAGGAATTAAGATATTTTGGACCAAATTTAACAATTAATTAACACGTGTCTTCCTCACAGGGAAAAGAAGTCTAACTTATATCAGGAGAATTTTTTTTTTTTTTTTTACTGGAACATCAAGAGAGCTTTAATATATATCCATTCAATTGAAAAGATTAAAATAAGTAAAAACACCACAAAGTAAAATAAAATAAAATATACTGTAAAAGTTCGAACATTCCACATAGTCTTTCTTTTCTACAGCATTTTCAAATTTTTGGTATATAAATAACATTTCAAATCAACAATTCACATGAGAAATATTGTTTGTACGTTAATTGCACGTTCTCTGAAAACGTGAATCACGCACACCATAGTGTAAATGCTTTTATAATTAGGAATTTATATTCATACACATGTTAGTGTACTAAATCCACCAATCAGCACATGCTATAATAATCCTAACATACAATCACTCACATAACAATCATATTTTTAACTCATCAATATCCACAAATCAGGAGGCTGATGATACACCCACTATTAACAAAAATAAACTTCTTAAGATGATTATTTTATGTTTTTTATGATAATTTTTAAATTATCTTAAAATATCAATTTTTATATTAATTTATTTTAGAATATATTTTAAAAAAATCTAAAAAAATTTAGAATTTTAAGATGATTTATCAAAAAATCATACCCAAAAAGTGGATTTTCTAAAAATCCATATTAAAATATATATTTGTTAAAATGATTTTTAACAAAATATTCTTTTATCATCATTCATTTATAGAAATAAGAATCAAGTGATGAATTTTCATAAATGAGAGGAAAAAAATAGTAAAAGTCTATAACATACCAATAGGAGATAATTTATTTTTGGAAGACTTAACAACTACTTTTTCATTTATAGAAATTAAAATCATATTTAACAAATGTTTCTTGTAAAATAAATTTTCCAACAGTAAAAAAATATAGAAAAGTATAATATGTAACCGACGATGTGATAAAAAGAATTAAAAAAATATTATACTGTATGATATATTATATAAATTGTACGAATTACATGATCAAAAAAATGCATTAATTTGGTGGCATAAATTGATAGGCGACCAATCATGATGAGCATTCATATGATTTTTGTACTATGAGATTTTATGTATCCATACTCATAAATAAGAAAATGAATATGTGGACAGAAGAACATTGACCCAACAGACAATAAATTCGTGGTGCACACTGCTAGTCTGCTACAGTCCTCCCAACTACCAAGATAAGGCGTAGGTTTAATAGCGACAGAAAAATTAATTAGTTATAATTTAAAAAAAATTACAAAAATGTTGCAATATTGAAACTAACTACACATCCATGGTAAGCAAAATCGCCTAAACACGACATGTTTAGTCACGTCCATCATAGACGTGTTCAAGTCTCATTCACATTAGTTATGGACGTGATTGGCCTCATCCTTCCTGGACGTGTTTGTGCACCACTCCTGTCCTCCTTGGACATGACTCAGCTCCCTTATATAAGGTCCAACTTCAACATTTATTCATTACCAACACTGTGGAAAGAGGCTTATGAAGAAGAAACTTTCCGTTGTTACCACGATCCCCTAAATAAAAAATAAATAAATATAAATTTATATTTTATTTTTCTTTGAGTTGTTATTAGTTTAATATATTTCTTTTATTATTTGAGTAATTTGAAAAGGTAAATAAATTTGTTTATATATTGAGTAGGAAATTACAAATTTTTATTCTTAAACAAAATTTAAAATTTTTAGTTAATTTATTTTAAAAATTATGCAATTTTAAAAACCATTTAACGTTGTTTAAAAAATAAAAAAATGAATAATTAAATTAAAAAGAAAAAAAAAGGGAAGTCGTGGAGCACCACACAATTTCAAAATCATGTAGCTCCACATGACTCTTAATAAAAAAGAAAAAGAAAGAAAAAAGAAAAATGGAAAAAATGGAAAAATTGAAAAAAAAAGGAAAAAAAAGCAATTTTTTTTTTGTAATTTTATGAATAAACTTATCCAATATTGGGATGCATTTAACAATTATTTACTGTACATATTTAAAAGTCGTAAGCAATGTCACGACTTTAAAGTCGTGGAAAAGGGGGTGAGGATAGCAAAAAATCAAAATGACTTTATACTATTTTAAAGTCGTAACTATATATACAAATTTAAAGTCATATATAAGTTTACGACTTTTAAACGTTAGAGAAAAAATAAAAAATAAAAAACAATAATTAAAATTATATGTTTATTAAATTATTTAACTATCCAATTTATTAATTTTCAAACAACCTAAAATTTAAATTTTATTTTTCAAATTAATTTTTTTAATTTAATTATTGAATTTTTTCTTTTTTAAACAACTTTATTTAATCTTTTTTGATAACATATTTAATTAATGTTATGAAATTATTAAATGTATTTTATTTGGTTTTAATATATCAGCTATTCATCTAATATAATTTTAGATTAATTAACATAATGATATTTATCAAAATAAATCAATAAATACAAATAAATAAATATATCTCTTATTTCATATAA
>PYAF01000459.1:760087-812515 GCA_007407185.1 Glycine tomentella | reverse complement strand
AAAAGGATGATATAAAAAATTGAATAATTATTTTTAGAATAATAAAAAAATATAAAAAATTAGAAAGCAAAAAATAATCATTTTAAAAAACATTAATTTAAATAACGTTTCAAAAATATTAAAAATTAGTTAAAAAAATTGTTCATCGAACACAAATGAATTTTTGAATTAGTAAAAAATATTAGAAACTAACTAAAATGACTTGCTAATAACCTTAACTTTCAAAGATTAACTTTTAGTAATTATAATTCGATAATATTTTAAAAATAAAATGATATATTAATATAAATTTAATGTCTTAATTATTTTTTAAGGGTTTAACTTATGTTATTTTACAAAGAATACAAGGCTCAATACAAGTTGGAATAAAAAAATAAAAAACATGTGAATAGGCAAAGGATCTAGACGCTCTTGCTAAGCAATGAACAACTTGATTGGTTTGTCTATAGATAAACTAAACACTATAGTTTCTGAGATGAGATAATTTTGTTGCACAGCACCTGAGAATTACCCCTGCTTCTGAGTTGGTGAAATTTTTGGAATTTAAGACATCCACATTTGGTTTGCAGTCAGTTTCGAAAATGATGTTTTGCAGCTCCAAAGGATCGTGAGTCTGGAAAAATGGCAGCGTCTACATTGCATTTGGCAACTTCTGGTGGAGATTTCTTCCATTGCAGTTCTCGTTTTGCTGGAGGTTGAGCGCTTCTGTGTTGATGTCTGTCGTGGATGGTCTTCCAATCCTGCAGGTTCTGGAAAGTGAATTGAACAGAGAGACTCAGTGGCTTCACAATTCCATCCCATACTAGTTCATTTCGTCTTCAAGAAAGGGTGCATTTTCCTTCGTTTCCTCTAAAATCTCACCCCTAAACATATCCTTACTAAATATTAATTAGATTAATTGTCAAATAAAAGAAATTCACTACTCTATTTATTTGGGATGTTATACCGAATTGGCATAATTTGCTTTCAAAATTACTCAATTAGTTTAATTTTTTAAACATAAGTGAAGTCGTAATTATGGTGTACAAGTTATTAGTTAAATTAAATTTTAATTCAAAGTGATATATACATCTAATGCTCGACACTTCAGTTACATATATAAATGGTAAATTGGACTCTCTCTTTTTTAAAGAATATATAATTTTTTTAAACTTTAATATTATATATGTTAAAAATTATATAAAATTAAAATATAATAATATAAAGTAAATTTAAAATTATAATCACTCCATTTATTGTATTGGGCCAACTCCAGACTCGATCTTTATCCTACTGCGCCTTTTCCTGTGATCTTGCTCAGTGTATTTTACTTTATTTAGTGATGAACGACAAATGGGACAAGTGCATCAACTCACCTCAACAAGAGTGTGAGCTAAAGCTTGAACCATTATCACAGGCACGAAGATGCATTGTATTGTTTATTACTCAGGCTAGCTAACACATGTTATTTGTCACTCAATGTGAATGTGGGACTTTACAATCTTGCACACCTTGTGTATTTAAATATTTGTTTAATTACTAACTATCTTTTCCTTTGTCTTTTCTTGATACTTTTCGGTCTCTGTTTTATTTTCAGTTTTGTATATTGCTTAACATGTTAATTATTATTATTTGAAAACTAAACTCCTAAACTATTCCTCTTTTAATCAAGCATTTTATACTCTAGAGCAAAGACAGGGAACATTAATCAATTTAGAAAGGTAAGACAGTAAGCAAAAATTTATGAATACAAGTTCAACCATAAATCTGAAAGCTTAATTAGGATAAGATATTGAAATAAGTTTGTTAGTTTTCTGCTCGTATTGCTGTTATACCTAGTTCTAAATTGGTTTAATACTTAACGTGAACCAACTTCAACAGCAATATTTTAAAGGAATCTGACCTGAACCAGGTTAATTTGTGTTCTATTCTATCTAAGAAGAACTAATTTAATAGTCAAGAATACCACACTAACATTTTTGCAACCTTTCAGAAACAGAAAGTAGCATTTTTCAGATGCTGCAAAGATCAAGTAATCAACTAATGCAAAAAGGACCAGAGACAAAGACTGACTTTGCCTTTCACGAATTACCAAAAGTACCACTCCCCATACCAACGATTAATTGTTACAATGGAGGATGATATGAGTATCCTCTAACACAAGACTAAAAATAGTAACATCCTTCCTGTTTTTTCCAACACCCTTTGGGATGCTTTGTTCTCTATAGCAACAAAAGCTTGTAATCTTACCAAATCAGGCAAATCCTTGAAGACTTGTGACAGCAATCTTCACTGCTTTGGTGGCAATCCCTTGGCCCCAGTACTTGGCAACTATGGCAAAGCCAATCTCAGCCCTATACCTGTCATCACCTGTTCCAGGAGATACAGACACAAACCCAATGGTTACATCGTCAATGCATATGGAACGAGTCCATGGATGAGGCATGCACACATCTCGAATGAAAGTCAACGCTTGTTCCCTCGAAACAAAAGTGTTCCATCGAGTGTGGCGAGTCACTCTATCATCAGCCGCTAATACCATGAAATCATCTACATCGCTCAATTTGAATGGTCGCAGGGTGATTTGTGACAAACCATGTGTTTTTCTCGTATGTTTTAGACTCAACAAACTTCGTGTTATTTCTGATCATTTATATTAAATATGTAGCTCATCGATTTTTTATTCAACAGATAGATGTAAATATATATCGTCTCAATACAAGTAATAGTTTCAAGAAATACCTATAAATTAAACATTTATAAAAGTTTGGCCAAAAGAGGGAATCTTGTAATTAAATAGTGTAAACATATTATATAATCTTGTAATTAAATTATAAAAGACGGAATCTTTTTCAAAATTGAATTATTAGTTTATTTAACTTTAATAAATATGTAAATTTAAAAAATGAAAAATATCATATAATTTGATTTTTAGATAAAAAAGAATGATTGGTTTCAAAAAAGATAAAAAAAGAATGATAAAGAGATGACACATTGCGTGCAAGAAACATAGCATTCGTTGGGGAATTAACCAGATTACCGCATGTATTTTGAACGATGTGAGACTATTCATGTATCATAATAGTTTACTAAGTTTAGCAAATAATTGCTGTTAATCTTTGTATCTGTGGATTAACAGAGCCCTGTCAATATCAAAATAGTACCAAGTGACTGTCAAGTGGCAATAGCAGAGAAGACATCAATGTATTAAAATCAGTGGGTAAAATTCAAAAACTATGGGGGAAGTGCATATGCATACTATATCCATGATCCGTGATTGTGATGGCTTCCACATGCACAACAGTAAACCATGCGTGAGCAAGAGAAACGCAATTTTGCGGAAAATTGTGTTTATAATGGATTCAAGTTAAACATCACAACACCATCAGGTGGAGGAATCAGTCTCAAACAAGTATAATTGGTCTGATTTCATGGAAAGGATTAGAGTAAACATTCTTTATGTATTATTAATGGACTGTTTTCTAAGTATGCAACTGCAACATGGAGCTGGCAAGGACAAACAAGTTTTTCCCAAGCCATAGCTTTGGGTTCCAAAACTGAACATGTTAAAATCCAACTCTATATTCTCAATGTTCATTGAAAACCTCTAGAGATGAAAATGTGCCAGTCCCTGTAAAAAATAAAAGGACGCCAGAAACAAGCACATCCCATAACAAGTAGATAGGTGCAGATATATCATACAGTGAATTTTACATTATTTGCACCGAAACAAGGCCAAATATTACTACAGATTAAACTAGTCAGCAGGAGTAATTTCATTCGTTGACAAAAACTATAAACTAGCAAAAAATCCTTAGCAACCCCCTTGAGAAAAGTGTACTTTCTGAGGACACCCTCTCTAAGGAACCCAGCCTTTTCCAACACCCTCTGATACTCCTTGTTCTGAACATCAACAAAAGCCTGCAACCTTAGCAAATGAGGAAAGTCCTTTAAGACAGGAGGCACTGCAGTCTTGAGTGCTTTGGTGGCTATGCCTTGGCCCCAATAGTTTGTCCCAATAGCATAGCCTATGTCAGCCTTGCACCTTTCATCGCCCGACCAAGGATATACAGAAACAAAACCGATAGAACGATCATCAAGGCAGATTGATCTACGCCAAGGGTGAGGCATGCAGACATCCCTTATGAAGTTCAAAGCCTCTTCCCTTGTACCGCATGTTTCCCATCGGAGGTTTCGAGTCACTTGATCATCACCTGCCCATAACAAGAAATCGTCAACGTCACTCATCTTCAATGGTCGGAGACTAATCCTAGAGAGATCCACCCTTGCCATCTTTGGTCAAATATGCATTAGTTTCGTTTCTAAAGCCGGGATCAAATATCCACAACCACCACTTAATGAAACTGGGGGCTTGAATAACTCGCAAACGTGTATTATTTTACTCCTAAGCTAAAATGAAGCAACTTAGCTAGAGCAAATTTAACCTGACTATGCTACAAACGATTCCATTAAAACTTAGGCAAACTTCGGCTTGAAAATAACTCCGACAAACAATTATATCGTATCAGAACTTATAACCTATTGAAAATGTCGGGTGAATAAGAGACAATTGTTAAGCCAATGTGTGAAGTGAGTTACAGAGAACGCTTATTAGACTTAATGGGTGAGAAGGGCCTACGACAGCCTACAACAACGGAGAATTTTCGGTTGAATTAGAAGGGGCCGCGCGAACGCAGGCCCCCACTACCACAAATTATGACGTAGGCTCTCCCACTTGAGGAGACCTTAGGTTGACACCCCTCCTAAGTGCAATGGAGGTCACCAACCTAGGCCATAGGCCTTCCTGATCACCCATTGACCCCGTCCAGGTAAGTATGTTTTAATGTGCCTAGTTGGTCCATATTTAAACTACCTGAGACCGCAGGCAAGTATATTCCTCAAAGATGTGGGACTAAGTAGACTTGTAAATTGAGATTTTTGTATTTTCTCCCTGTGATTGTCCAAATTCTGTAATAATGTGCTAACGAAAAGGCATTACTATATCAATAGAAAACAATGTGCACTTCAATCACAAACTTCTTTAAGTTTAACTTCGAACTGTAATAATTACAAGTCCAAAACATCACTCACTCAACAATCATAGACAGAGGATGAGCAAGAGAAATATGGAAGTACCAAGGGGAACTCCAACTCAATACAAAATACAGAACATCCCCCGAAAATTAACAGTAGAACTTGATACATTCTAAATGATTCAATCTGAAAACAAAACTAAAGAGGCACCTTTTCTAGCTAAAAACCAAGTCTATGACCTAACCTTTATCAAATTCATAACATATACAATACCAAAATTACAGCCATCAAAAACAATATTATTCTGCATTAGCCAAAAGCTCCAAACCATAGAATGTTATACCATATTTGCCAAGACCTTTTACTACAAATATGGTTAGAAAATTCCTATAAATCACAAAAGAAAACACAATCGGCACCCAGTCCATCAATAGCTATGTTTCTCCTAAGCAAATCGTTTCTTGTTTACAGCCAATTCAGAATTAATTTCCAAGGAAAAACGAATTTTACTTGGCACATTACACTTCCAGAAAGACTTGAACAAATTGCAATCATGATCCAGCACATTTGTAGCATGCAGCCTACAAGGATTCAACAAGAAAGAATATGCAGACTTTATAGAATATATGCGTGAACTGCATACTGACCACGCTCATTCATCTTGTTTTTCCTTACAAAGGGAAAAGCCATAACGGAAGTAATTTGAAGATGAACAGTCTTTAGTAATGGCACTGAAATCATTTAGGATGTTGCTATTTTTAGTCTTGTGTTAGAGGATACCCATTCTCCATTGTAACAACAATCCTTGTGAAAGCCAAAGTCAATCTTGGTTTCTACTTTATAGTCTTTTTGCATTACTTGATCTTTTCAGCATCTGAAAATGCTTAAATTCTGTTGCAAAAATGTTATGGTGTGGTATTTTTTACTATTGTAATATTGTATTAAAATAATTTACTACTAGGTATAACAGCAATACGAGTAGAAAACTAACAAACTTATTTCAATATCTTATCCTAAGCTTTCAGATTTGTGGTTGAACTTGTATTCACAAATTTTTCCTTTTGTTTGTTGCCTAGTATGAGCAACGTAAATTGTAGGATCGTATGTAAACAAATTAGAAGTACAACTTTGCACTAAAAATTGAGTTACTATTTGTGATTTGTGGCTGAAGCATTTTTAGAAATGTAAGTTATAGGCATCCATGTGCTACTATTTTCTTCCCAGTTTGTAACTAATTGTAGCACTTCCAAATTCCTATATATGACTGGGTGTGAAGTCATCTTGATCTGCCTTTCCAATTTACTTGGCTGTCATCCTTGAGCCATTCATTTGTCACCTAGTCGCCTTTTCACCTTCACCAAACAGCTTAAACCTGAATCTACTAATGCAAAGTGCAGAATCCAATATTAAAATTTAAAATGACGATACAAATTGTTAAATTGAACAATAAACGGGCAGCAATTACCAAAACAGAAAAAATACAAGAATCAGCAGTTGGACATCATTAATAGATAAAATGATGCGTATAAAATTGAATAAGGGAGATATGCATCTTTACAATTTGGAACGAAATTAATGAAACCATTGGTTTTTCACTAAACTTTCTCTTAATCGTAGGGTGTGCTAGGCTCATGCTACAGTGCAACGCATGGGCGACATTTGAGAGTCCCAATAGCAAGCTACTGTAGTAGACCCTCCCCTAAAAAATGTAATTTAATATGTATGGACCAATGATCCACATATCAGATATTAAACTGATAAAACTAGGCACTACACTTCATCTTAGCCAAAAGGCCGAGAAAGGTATGAAGATAATAATTTCAAAATGTCTATTTTATGAGACTTAATCATGGTGTAACTTCGATGGAGCTTTTTTGTCATGGATGGAGTCTTTGACAATGAGAGTGGACATTCTTTCTCTGCCGGAAAGAGAAAAACCATAGTTCCACTTCTCAAAAAATAGTTAAACCTTCAAAGTTTCAAAGAAAAAACCGTTGGATATTGTATTCAATGTTTCATTGCTCATTATTGCTTATTTTTATTATTTTGACTTGCCAATATCCAATATTGAACTATAGATGAAGCCATCCATCAAGGCTAACCCCGTCCCTAGAATTCATAATTTATGCATGAGACAGAATAAAACTCTATTTGTATTTAATTTATACTATTACATTTTAAAATTTGATTATTGCTTCCAGTTAAAATGAGTCTTTCTCCTTGTTGTGGTGCTTGATCTTGATATGTTCAAGGGGACATTTCTTACACAACGGATTTTTCCCCGCACGTTGTCAGGGCACAGGAAGCCGAGCTTGTGTGTACACCCCATCTTAAATTCAGCGTTGAAATATTATAGAAAGCTTTTATATAATGCACATATGTAATTTCCTTCCAATAAATTCACAGGCAAACTATAAAAAACAAAATATTGAACTTATGGGACAAAATATTGAACTTAATCGGACGGCGGCTGCGCGAACGCAAGCCCCCACTATCACAAATTATGATGTAGGCTCTCCCACTTGGGGAGACCTTAGGTGGGCACCCCTCCCAAGTGCAATGGAGGTCACCAACCTAGGCCATGGACCTTCATGATCACCCATTGACCCCATCCAGGTAAGTATGTTTCAAGGTAGCTGGTTACTCCTTATTTATGCTGCCTTATGACTTAGTATGTATGTTCCTGTCCGGTGTGGGACTAACTTTTATTTCAACTTTCTTGTTCTTTTTTCTCTGTAGATTGCCTAACTACAGGAATGTTAAGCTAGTTTTCTCTAATATTTTTCAAAATACAGAAAATTCTCTTTAATCTTACACTGGAAACTATAGTTATCCGCGGATGTAATTTAAATTCAAACCATAGTTATATCTCAACAATTGCACAGCATCCCTGCATCTCTCTCTCTCATATTTTACACTGGAAACTATAGTTATCCGCGGATGTAATTTAAATTCAAACCATAGTTATATCTCAACAATTGCACAGCATCCCTGCATCTCTCTCTCTCATATTTTAAACTAATCCAAACAAGCTAACCCTTCCTAGTCTTAGAACTCTTATCACATTGGTGAAAGGTATACACTCACTACAAACTAAATAACATGAAAAGGATGAACACTTTGATCACGAACATTTTAAGTTTTAACTGGTTTAAATATTGCAGGCTGCTGTAATAATAATGACTCCATAATAAAGTATTATTACTCACTCTCTAATCTGTGCTCCACTAGTTCGTAAAAGAGAATAATAGGCATAAAAGGTTCACCATAGACAGTGGATGATATGCAGGAGAAAACATGGATACGATGTTCTTCATATAACCTCCAGTTTTCCAGCTAGTCCGCACACCTATTTACCTCTCTGAAGGTGTGTGTGAGAGAGAGATAAGACAACACTCCAATTTTATTCTACAAATGTTGATTTTCTTAACAATCTTGTTTCTACTCTTCTGTTGCTTCATAATAGATTACCTTATGTTACATGATAATATCTTGCGAAGATGTAATCTGTTGAATAGATGAAATTTTATCAAAATTTATCATGTCAACATCTAACTTGACAAGATCTATTTCCCTAAATAACTTATGTTTCTTCTATATATAATAATCGGCCTTCGCTAATTAAACTTTTTGTCCTTCCTTTTGATTGCTGTCAACTAGGAGCAAGATAAATTGCTGTTCATATGTACGCATTACTATTAGGATGTACAAATTTGTACTAAAAAGTAGAAATTGTGTTAACATGCGTGATTTGTGCTAGAAGCATTCTTAGAAAAGCAATTCATTGGCACAGTACTTAATTCAAGCTGAAGTCCATGTTAAAATTATTTAATAGTATTATCTTTAACTTAATTGATTATACTTATAGATATTATGCTCACGCATAAATTGTGATTCTTAAGGATTTTTGTGTTGGAATAATTAACAAAAAAAAAATATTCTTGCACAACCACAATGCACTGCAAAAGTTTCCTTGAGATTAGCAAGTAAAAGTTTAAGGTCATTAGTAGCGGGGATGACACATGCAAATTTTGATAAGCTACCATATTTCTTATTTTCATTCCCACATAAAAAAAAAAAAAAAAAAAAAAACCGTCTCGCCTCGCCACTGAACTTGACTGCTATACTTGAAGAACATATTCCACATCAAGTCTCCTTTTCACCATTACCTATACCTCAAACCCAAATCTACTAATGCAACTCGAATACCATGATGACGATGATATAAATCAGTAAAAAAATGAGTTGAAGCATTTTGGCTTTGAAAACGAGACTACAATTATTTCTTAATCTCTTGCCTATTTAGACAGGAGCAAGAGAAAGAACAGAACTAACTAACTACTCTTCAAAACAAAAATATTTTGTTTGGTTCTGCCGACCACCTCAAAAATTAGAAAGCTAAAGAAAATCACGCAACTGTTCGGCAAAACATCTCATCCTAAAATCAGCATAGGGGCCTGCTTGCAGTCTAGTGCATAGGCCAACTTGATCTGAACTGAATAAAACAAGGTACGACTGCAGATCAATTCAGCTATGTACCCATGTGTAGGTATGGAACCACCATAACAGATCAGGCTTCCTTGCAGTTTAACATTTAATCTCTGAATTCCTTCAATCCTTTCCGCAGCACCTTCATAAATAAATATCAGAGTAGCATAAGGTGATTAATTTCGAAAATATTTCCATGAAGATTCTGGATTTCTTGTATGAAATATTTAAATTCATAACATTTGGGGGGTGGGGAGGATAAAAAAAAACATTTACTATTTTGATAGAAAAGAATGAAAAAAGAAAGAGAAAAATAAAATAGTTTACGATTTACAAATAGACACACAATAGTCTTCACACTATAATACATATTAAAACACCAAATCGAGTTTAAATTCTAAAGTGATAAACAATTGAGTAAGATTTAGTTTCCCTGGAAGTCTAGAACTGATAGAAATGTAAGAAATAGATGGCGTTCGCAGCAAAGTACTATAAGTATAATATCTAAAGAAATAATAGAAAAGTAGCAAACTATAGGTGGGGAAGGATATGGACTAGGGAGTAGGGAGTTTTGGAAACAATTATTTTAGCCACGTATAGATATTATTGTTAAGTTCAATACCTCGGCTACTATGTAAAAGTATGCAAAGAAAATCCAAGAACTACAGCAAGTATTGTCAGACAGTAATAGTTTACTTGTTTAATGGAAGAACAAGCAAATACCACAAGACAGAAAAACAATCAGGAATCAGTTTGGTGCCTAAGAATTTTTAGTAAAAAGATCAGGGGAGAAAAATAACCTTTTGTATCTCTTCTTTGAACCACATGGACAAAGTGCGTTCCTGCTAATTTGTCCAGCTTGGGCCAAGTTAGACCTTGCAAGATCCAATGGAGTTGAACCAACTAGCTTTTGGACCTAGAGAACATGAAATATAAAACATAGCTGGTTAAACTCAAATTCAACACCCCATACAAGCACCCCAAACAGCATTTACACTAAATTATTTGACATTGTAAAGTAAAGCTCTTATCTAGCTGCATGTACTACTCACACAAATCATAGTCATCAAAGATGTCAATGACTTCATTTGTATTAAATATACACATCCAAATCAGGCAAGTTTTGAAAGAAATTCTAATTAAATATCCATACCAATAACAAAAGACAAGAGAAAAATATAAAACACATTGACAAAGACATCAACATTTTGATTTGGAGCATGATGCTATACAATACACTGCTAGCAACATAAGCCAAAATCAAGGAAGCAGTTCTGATGGATCTACATACAGTATAATTCTGAAATTCTGCTACCCATTCAAGAAGCCAGTAGTAATTACTTTATTAATTATCACCAGAAGTAACCTCTGGATCTCACCCAAGGCTCAGCACCTGGCTAGGCTAAAGGACCCAAATTGTGGTACTTAAAACCAAAACCCCAAATGTCAAGATAAAATTGCTCAATCAATACCTATTTTCAAGTAGAACTAGTACAAAAGAAAGATTAAAAAAAAGGCAAGCTTTTAATGAAGCATTCAGCAAACTAAAATGTCTTCACAAGATGATAAATTGAACCCAACTAGGTAGTTAGGAATTAAAGTAACAATGAGAAGCATTACTTCAGCAAAGCTTTTTGGCATTGGTTTTCCTTCTTCTTTTAGCTTCTGTATCTTGTTCTGTGCTTCCTTGGCCCAAGTAAACTTGGCAAGTGCATTCTCCACATCAGCGATCGTGCAATTACAATGTTTTGCCGCTTCTTGTTTCTGAGCTGTCTGGAGATTCTGAATATAACAACAAGATACAAACATGAGACATCATTTTCCTGATAAATAAATAAACATTGTGAAGAATGAATTTATGTAGAAACCAACCTCTCCAGCGGGGTCCAAAGCACCGAGAAATCGAATTATGGCTTCGTATTTATCGAAGGCGGAGGAAAAAGTGGCTTCGCTGCTTTGCCCAACCATGAACTCCTTAAACGCGCCTATTCTCTTTGCATTCTTCATTTCATCCGCAAAACCTGTGAGTGTGAGCAATAATATCATTATTATTAATAACGATGTAAGCAAGGAGAAGGAAGAAGCGAGGGCGAAATTGGAATTAAAACGAACTGACGGAGCAAAGTGAATGATTCGGAGGTGACTTGGGAAGCGTCTCCCTGGGACTGGAGCGTACTCTTTTGGCCCGTGATGACGTTTTTGACCTTCTCCATCCATGAACCCTGCAACTGTGCCGTGGAGGAGATTGTTCGGTACTTGTACTTGCAATTTTGGTTTATCGAGTAACAAATTTTGTTTAGGATGCGAAGAGAAGGCATCGAATCGAATCCTTGTGTTGATGTCGATCACTCTCCAACTCCAACACTCCTATGAGCCTGATGATTGCCTGAAACTCAGCACGAACGGAACGAGGTTAGAATTGTCCTCCAAATTGAAATGCTGCGTCAGGCTCAAACCGACGTCGTTCAGATGCTCGAAATTGAGTGTATTCTAGATATTTTTTAAAATTAATAGAAAAACAACACCAAACTCCAAAAATTTGTTCGGAAAAATAAATTATGAATAAATAAAACCGGAAAAACTTACATTTTGTTTCTACAACGCGCACCTTCTTTTAAGAGCAATAATAAAAACTTGATACTTAAAAATATCCTTCCTCCTTACTTTACGGAAGAAAAAAAAAAGTGAGAAAAAATGAGATATTTTTTAGATTATTTGTGAGGGAAAAAATGAGAAAGAAAAGTAAAATTTTCCTTTCTCTTATATAGTGAAATGTTTAATTTAATGAATGAGAAAGAATTAAAATAACTTTTACTAATGTTTCTGTTTCAAAAATTAAGATCTTTCTTCATTATTTATTAATTATAAGAGATGTTAAATTATCATGTTATTAAAATATATTTAGTGTTAGATCTTGAGCAAAGATCGTAAACTGAATATCTGATCTTTACTATATTTTCGAGAGTAAAGGAGGTGAAAATCTCTAACATGGAGAATAAATTATTGTAAAAGAATCCTAAAAATCTATACATTTTTTCAAAAATAAATATTTTTTTTCTTTTCTCTCTCCTTAAAATCTCAAAATGAGATCTATCACTAAAAAAAAATTAGAAAAATCTTTAATTCTACATGACACTATGAGATTTACTACAAACTAGTCTAAGATTCCAATTTGAAATCTATCATTAAAAATGCTCTAAAATTTTCATTAACAAAGTATACTTATAATTTAAGAAATCACACCAACAAATCGATGACTAAAGGAAAATGCAATATTTTGGTTTACTTATCCTTTTTAATTTCCAATAAATTTTATCACAGCTTTTTAACTTAACGCATTTTATTCAAACTTTTAAGAATTTTGTGGTTTTTATCCGCACACATTTTACTACTAACATTATCTCACTTTTTATCCCTTACTTTTTTTGTCAAATTTTAACACCCCACTCCCAATTTTTTAATTTTTTGACAAATTTTATCTATATTTTTATTATTTTAGCAAATTTTTTCTCTAACTTTTGTTCTTATTAATGAATAAATAATAAAGGATAGAATTTGAAAGTTTCTTAAAAACTTTAGGATAAAATACGTCAAATTAAAATGTTTGGAGTAAAATTCGTCAAAAATTGAAAATTTAGGGTAAAAGGTACAATTAAGTCTAATATTTTGCAAAGCTTTTTTATGTTAAATTCATAAGGGTGCAAGGTTAAGCAACCCAGGTCTATCCATCCCATTGCCAAGACTAAATATCTACAATTAGGAAAGTAGAGAGAAAATAAGATTTAGACAAGCTTTTTCATTATTTACCTTTACTTTTTTGTTGACTCTTCCATCAAATTCACATGATTCATTTCAGCACAGAAAACGGCAAACCTGTTGGTTCTTACTTTTGGCACAATTTTACCACTGACTAAAATAATTGTCACCAATATGATCCTCCCTGTGCCAAGAATATCATTGAGTTGCTCCAAGAATGACCTTCTGAGCAAGGGCATTGAAATTATCTCGAGTTTCTTCCATGCCCGTGTCTAAATTATGCCTTGGACGACCTAAATTCAAACCATATCTCATAGTGATTAACTAGCAAACTATCATGTGTATGCTTCCCAATATACTCAAGCCCCAATCTTGTAAGTCTCTTGGTGCATTCCACTTCTCCCAACTGTGAACATAACTTTATATTATGTGACACGAAAATTCGACCATCTTAAGGTTTCAAAGTAGCTAACCTCTCAAGTCCAACCCACACAAGTTTCTCAGACATATGAAGAAACACAACACTTGCATAAATCAAATCATACATAACTCCAGTACCAAACTTACTAAAATCCATGTCTTCCCTTTTCACTATTAAGGGTCGTTTAAACAACATGCTTTGGGAAGGAAGCTCGTACCTAAATGCAACCATGAGAGAGAGCTCATCCCTTTCAAGACAATGGTAGTGATTATGATCTAAGTACCGTATGAAATGCAAGCCAACTCGAAGAGTACCGCAACCTATCTAAAGGACGCACAAGTCTAGTATGAGTTTAGAGGGTTACGCACGAAATTCAAACACATCTCTTCCACCTGCCCAAGGTTCACCATAATTACTGTGGTGCTCCTCAACGAGGAGCTCACTGGGACAATGTAGGGCTGTGTGATTATCTGAATCAACTCCCTCATAGTCATAGTGTAATATACCTTTAAATTTGTAAAACGTAATTATAAAACAATTGTGTTAACTCTTGGAAAGCCCACACGTTATCCTTTACATATTGAGTTATTCCTATATAAATCATTCATGCAACCATACCTAGTTATGATATGCAAACTTCTTGAATCACAGAGTACGTGTGATGTTATAGATAAAACATGTAGGGATTTTTTATATCGTGACATGATAGATATATTTATAACATTCATATGGTCTCATGTAATACCATTTACCAACCTAAAGCGCATGGCCGCTTTGGTGTCTGAAGAGCACAAGATGAATTGCGCTTTCCATATGAAAGTTAGATGAAAATTTTGTTGCAATAAAAATGACCTTTAGATGCAATTCATCTAAGCTAATTACAAGTGCAAGAGTGATACTTTACCTCAAATTGAGAAGGTTAACAACTTTTTAAAACTTTTGAAAAAGGTGAGAAACTCTTGAGATAAGGTAATGAATAATTTGATATACTTCTTTGATCTATAAGGAAAAAAAACTTTTTTTTATTGATCTTAAATATAAGAGAATTCCAACTAATTTTATTTTATTTATATTATTATTTCTAAAATATCTTTCGTTTAATTGATGTATTAGTTTTAATGACTCTTTATTATTTTTGATATCAAGTTTCAATGAATGACAAGTTAAAAAAATGCTTTTTAATTGAAATTATAGAATTAAATGTTATTTAACTTTTTTATAGTTATTGTGTTATTTTTTCCTTATATATTTGAGATTAGAGAGCTTAGTGCATAAGAAATGAGTATCTCATTAAATTTGGGAATTATAAATAGATCCATAGTTATGAAGATACTGTAAAGTTCATTTGATTTTGCTGGCATAACATGACTGAGAGGAAAAAAGTTTCAAAATTTATTAGGATTATGTATGATAAAATTAGTTGAAAAATTAATTGAAAGTAAAAAAATTAATTATTATTTAATATTGGGAAGTTGAAAAAATTAATTTATTAAATCATAAATATTTAATAAAACTAATTATTGAAGTAACTGAAAATATAAAATGATATAAATGACATATTAAAAAAGATAATAAAAAATTGAATAAATATTTTAAAGATAAAAAGAAAATAAAATATAAAAAACAAAAAAAATATTTTAAAAAATATTATTTCAAATAATATTTCAAAAAGTTATTTAAAATTACAAAAAAATGTTAAAAATTAGTTACAAAAATTATTTATCAAATAATTAAATTAACTTTTGAACTAATAAAAAAAATAGATCTAACTAAAATGAGTTGTCCAACGTTACCCAGTCATCCGACAACAAGAACTTTAAGTGCATTGAAACCGTAACTCGCATTACATATTATAAACGTCATTCGAGCCATGCACGCGCCAGGTCGTTGTGCCTACAAAGAAAATGGATAAATGTTTACTACATCTCAGGTTTCGATTAGTATGCCTTACACCAAAGCCATAGTGGTCCTCTTTGGGGTCAAGATATTTTAAAACGTTGTAATTGTCCAATGGTAAAAAAGATCATCCCAAGCCTCCTCCCCCATCCAACTAGGATTTGAGCCTATCTATCTTACCTTGGTGAGCATGTCACTTGGACGTTTTGTGCGCCTCTATGTGAACATCTTCCTAACAAGTTGTAGTGTATTTACAATATCATTCATAGAGGGCGCAAAATAAAGTGTGTAGCATAAGAATGTGCAAATAATATTTTTCAGTCGTTTTTTAATTTAATTAAATAATATGATATGATATCATATAATAGAGAGATTTAATTGACTGTTAGCATAAAACAGTTTAGCATTCTGTATTTCAACCTTTCTTTTCTTATTTCCTTTTTTTTTTTCATTTATAAGAATTACTACGTGCTTATTCTGAAAAGAAAAAGAAAAAGACGGAGCTGCTTTTGATTAACCGCGACCGAGCGTTAATCAGCGGCCAAAGTTGCGTATTTCCTCTCTATTTAGCTTTGGTTTATCCTTACTTCAAGTTAAAAGACTATCTTGCCCTCAATTAAAATGCACAAAACAACGGGTCAAAAGGTCTACCGGAATAAATCTGGACGCCCATATTCTGCACACTCAGGTTAGCTGCCGTCACCATTCTCTCTCTCTCTCTCTCTCTCTCTCCCAAACACTTTCTCTCTCTAAAGTTGAAACTTCGTCACTGCAACAAAACAAGCACTCAAAGTGCTTTGAATTCGTCACTGATCACGGTTTGTTCCTTCAACTGTTCCATCTTCTCCTTCTCCAGCTCGATTTCCTTTTGTTAGATTATTTTCTGCTTCCGATTCTACGAAACAATTTATCGCATCGTATAATCAATCTGTTTTAGCTCATACTTCTTTGTAAAGTGCTCCGCCTTATGATCTTGCCACTCAATTTGTGCGAAGGGTTATGTTTTCGTTTTCTGACCTCTTCTTTGTTTTCTCTTTTCCTTCGTTTGCGTTATTTGTGTCGATGATTTGGGATATTCGATAGCTTCTGCAGGTTCGGTCTGCCATGGCTTTTAGGTGTGCGTTCGGTTATTGATTTCGTAGCTCTGCGTTTTGATTTGATTCGCATTGAGTCTTCGGTGCGATTATGCTTTGACTGGTGGTTCGGACAGTATGGAAATAATAAGTTTGAACTTCGCCTGGATTTGGAGGTTAACATTGAATTATTATAAGAAACGATGTAGCGTGTTTGAAATCCAGCTGAGAATTGCGAAATCAGGTCTAGGACTGGGAGCTATAACTATTAGCTTCTTGGTAAACGTGAAAAACAGTTCTAGAGTTGTAGATTTTAGTATCAGTGTTTGGGATATTGAGAAGAGTAAGGTTCATCTCATATAACGGCAGAAGATATTTGATAATAATTAGCTACTGTTACGGAGAATTCTTAATTCTAGTTTCTAGGAGCTCCCGGGTTATACCATTATGCGGTTATGCCTAATGCTTTTCTGTATGTGGTTTCTGTGGGAGTAGAAGTGTTTGGATGTGTCCGTCTTTAACTGTGCCCTTGAGAGAGTTTTTCTGCGCTGCAAACTTTCTTTTGTTAAATAAATGGTCATAATCCACAAACTATTTATTTTATTTTTAATACTGTTGCTAATGCTCCTTAGTAGAATTCCTGATATTGAATTGTTTTCTCAATTTACTTCTGGGGTTATTAATTACACTATGTGATTTATGTACTTAACAGTTTCGGCAATGCACCGCGTGGGTAGTGCGAGTAACGGAAACAATTCAACTCGCCCTCGCAAGGAGAAGAGAATAACCTACGTGTTGAATGATTCTGATGACACAAAGGTAAACTTATTATTTATTTATGTTATTTGTTCCATGGAAACAGACAAGTTTCATGCTTGCCTCTAATAGTTGCATCTTTATGCTATAAATTTTTCCTTTGCTTCCAAATGTGTTAACTAGTTGAACCTGATTGGGTTGTTTTCAATGTTGTTAAATAACCGTTGTAGCGCTGCCATAATGCTATACTGTGGCGTTTTCCAATCCCTCCACCATAGGCCATTTGTGTAGGGAGGCCCTCTATGGCAGCGTCATAGGCTGCAATGATGTGTTTATTTGGCCGAATTTGGGCCTTCAGCCATATTCTGCCATCTGCCATTGATAGCCTTGGTTGTTTTTACTAAACACAAGCATTTCTTACTTGGATGAAAATATTATTTAAATTATACAGTGAATCCCAAATTTGGTCCTTGCAAGATTTTCTTAACTTGATTTTCTCCTCAAAAGATTAGTGACATCAAATTGTGCTCTATTGAGAATTTTGGTTATTGATGACTGACATCAATTGGGTCCTATTATACAATATTTGCACTAATTTGATGTTAAAACCTGTCATTTGAGGATCATATGGATGTGAGAACCTTTTGAGGACCAAATTGGTGTTCCAAAGATCTTACAAAGATAAAAATGGAGGTTTACCCTAAATTTTGATATTATTTTCTCTTTTTATAGACCCATTTGATGGTAGGCATATTACGACCTTTTCTTTTTAATTATTTACCCAATATTTTACTTTCTAATCAATCAAAACTTCATTAATAGTTCATATAGTACTTGGCTCTTTAATTCCAGGTACTTAGCATTTTGCTTTGCATGGTGTTATGTCATAGATTTTTATTTTTTCATCAATATTTTTTATTTTGGTTGAATTCAATTTTGATAGTTTTCTTAGTTGCACAGTCTAGAATCATTTGTAAGTTGGCTCTTTTCTGCAGCATTGTGCAGGCATAAATTGTCTGGCTCTACTTACATCTGCTGCATCTGATGGGTCTGATTATCTCTTCACTGGGAGCCGTGATGGCAGGTTAAAACGTTGGGCACTAGCTGTGGATAGAGCAACATGCTCGGCTACCTTTGAATCTCATGTCGATTGGGTAATCCTTTTTTATTTTTCTTCCCTTTTCGATTTATTAGTTGACTTCTAATTTTGTAACTTGTGGTACATAATATTATTTTTTTTTACCATGGTTACTTGATGAAGCTTCACGTAATGTCTTTATTTTTTTTTTATTTTTTCAATTATGCCCAATCTCTGTGGTGAGGTCAAAAAGGTGTAAGAAAGTATATGATATTGCAACGTGGGGAAGCCATATACCATGCTATGTGCAAAACAATCTCATTCTTGCGATTTTACCATCTTGGTTTTGATTAGGTGGGGCCTGTTTGATTAGGATGAGTTTTGTGCTTTTCTTCTGTAAAAATAGGTCTGTAATGGTCTGAATTTGATATTGATTTGTTGTGTTTTTTTTATGTTGAAGTTTAATGAGCTTAATTCTAATAGAAAAGGTATGGTTGAAAAAGAAAAGGCAATGAAAACCCATTGGATTGTTATGTTCAAAAAATCCTAAAACTGCAAGTGTAACTTTGCAACTGAATTTGAGTATTGTGTTGTGTGAGATAAAGTTATCATTGCATTCTTGAACTTTGTTTTTAGGCTGTCTTTTTGTCTTGTTTCTTTCTCTTGTATCGTAAAATTCATAATATCCTTAAATTCCTCTTGGACATTTTTTTCTTTAAAATACCCCCCGTTGTCTAATTATGTGACTCGAAATTTATGCAATTTTTTTTTCAACATGTCACTGTGCCAGAACTTATGATCATTCTTCAACTTTTACTTTTTCCCCTAAAGTCCAAAACCCTGTTTCATTAACATTTAAGTTATACCCTGTTAGGAATCCTGCACAATCTATAACTCTTGCAACAGCATACAATTGAGTATGTAAGTGTTATTTTATTCTTGCAGGTTAATGATGCTGTTGTTGTAGGTGACAGTACACTTGTTTCTTGTTCTTCAGATACAACCCTTAAGGTTTGTTGATTGCTAGCTGTTTTTTGTTCCAATCAATCCTTGCTCTTCATCAATAATACAGTACTTACATAGTTATTTACACCTTTTTAAATTTGTTAGACATGGAATGCCTTGTCCTTTGGAACCTGTACTAGGACACTCCGACAACACTCTGACTATGTTACTTGCCTTGCAGCAGCAGGAAAAAATGTAATGTACTTCAAACATCTTATGCTTCTTATTAAGTGCGTCAAGAAAAAAGTTCATTTTATTGTTTTTATAAGTTCCACATTGAGTCAGATAGCTACTTTGGTTGAATTATCAGTATCACTGTCAAATCCATTATTTGATTGTTTAATAGTGTCATGCATTTTAGAGCAATATTGTTGCATCTGGTGGCCTCGGCGGGGAGGTTTCTATATGGGATATCGAGGCTGCCCTCACTCCAGTCTCTAAGTGCAATGATGCTACAGTTGATGAATCTTCAAATGGTATCAATGGTTCTGGCAACTTACTACCATTGACAAGCTTGCGTCCTATTAACTCAAGCAACAATATGTCCATGCACACTACTCAAACTCAGGGATACACTCCAATTGTTGCCAAAGGCCATAAAGATTCTGTTTATGCATTGGCTATGAATGAAAGTGGAACAATTCTTGTCTCCGGTGGCACAGAAAAGGTACAATATGGCATATGAATGAAAGTGGAACAATTCTTGAGGCTTCTTTACATTTGAAACAGTAGAGATGGTTTGCTTGCGCTGTAGTAGCTTGAATTTTTTGGGATGTTGTCTCTGACCATGGTTTATTTCTTCAATTTTTTGGGGGTTCACTAGGTTGTGCGTGTCTGGGATGCAAGATCAGGATCAAAGACTCTAAAGCTTAGAGGACATACAGATAACATCAGGGCTCTGCTACTGGATTCTAGTGGCAGGTTTGTGGAGTGGATATCTAATTTTAGTTGCAATTTTTCAGTTTACAATTATATTTTAAAGTTGGTAACTTGCTTTTTCTCCTATTTATTTATAATTCCTTTATTATCACAAATTCTCTCTCTCTGCATTGATATTTCCCATTTGACATTTCTATGTTTTCCCACACATATAGATAACAAGTTAACTACACACATGAAAAACATAATACTTTCATTGGCTATAATACGGTGGACCTATTTAATAGTCAATCATACAGTGAATGAAATGCTGTTAGGTTTTCTTTTCATTATATGCAGCCATGCATCATTTCATTTGACAAATTTGTTAAGTTCAAATTAAGTAGTATGCTTTGTTTTTCCCTAACAAGACCGCTGTGATGTTTTTAATGTTCATTATTGCAGATATTGTTTATCTGGATCTTCAGACTCTATGATAAGGTAATGCACACATATGGATTTATTACCATTTCTGTTTGTTTAGTTTTGTGTTTGACTAATAATCTGTCCCTCTTTCCTCATAGGCTTTGGGATATAGGTCAGCAGAGATGTGTGCATTCTTATGCAGTTCATACAGATTCTGTTTGGGCACTTGCCAGCACCCCAACATTTAGTCATGTTTATAGTGGAGGGAGAGACTTTTCAGTGAGTGCAACCTTCTATTAAATTTAACATCAAACTATTTTTTTTATTATTACATCTTGAATTTATGTCACATAACATCTCCTTTTCTTGTTTAACTTGTGAACCTTAACTTCTAATGTTGTATTCTTTTATACCCTAAGTTATACTTGACAGATTTGCAAACTAGAGAGAGCAGTTTGCTTTGCACAGGCGAGCACCCTATTCTTCAGTTGGCTTTGCATGATGATAGCATATGGATTGCATCAACAGACTCTTCAGTTCATAGATGGCCAGCTGAAGGACACGACCCACAAAAGATTTTCCAGAGAGGCAATTCCTTTTTAGCTGGAAACTTGTCCTTTTCAAGAGCAAGAGTGTCAATAGAAGGATCTACCCCTGTATGTTATATTTATTTCTAGAAAAAAATCGCTATATTACTTTCCTATTATTATATCTTCAAATTTTTATGTTGCTCTTCATTCTCATAATTCCAGTTGCTATGTACATGTATAGATGAAGCATGTTAGTTGACATATTTTTTATTAGTACTTCTGTTTGTGAATATGACGGAGTTTGTTTTCTGAACAAGTTTTTGTTGTGTGTATATATGTGTGTGTGTGTGTGTGTGTGTGTGTGTGTGTGCTTTTTTTCTTTTCTTTTGGTTCTTTCCATCCTGCAGAACTAATAATTCCTTTTGTTGTCAAAATTACTAATGTTAATAGGTTCCTGTATATAAAGAACCTATCTTGACTATCTTGGGTACACCTGCAATAGTACAACATGAAGTTTTGAATAATAAGAGACATGTGCTGACGAAGGTAACCATGGTGTTTTCTTGTAATTTCATTATGCCATGTATATTGGCATAACCCTTTTCTGTTGTTTTCTTAACTGATGAATAACTATCGATAAAGGATGCATCTGGTTCAGTGAAGCTGTGGGAGGTTACCAAAGGTGTTGTGATTGAAGATTACGGAAAGGTGACAACAGCTTGCATTTTCATTTTGCAATTTGTATGACAGTCTTGTTTGCTAGTGAAGTAGATTGTCTGTCTGAGATGGATGTTATTTACAAATTTAAACTATAGATGATAGGGGACTCATTTGTGGGTTCATAATAGCTCACACTTTACTTGTGGACTATCTAGGTTTTATTTGAGAAGAAAAAGGAAGAGCTATTTGAGATGGTATGATTACTGATTTACATCATTGATTTCATTTTAAAATATTTTTTTTCTTGGCAAGGAAACATGACGATTTCCAGTAGTTTATTTGTTAAGCTGGCTTTTAATTTTCTTCCAATGCTGCGTTGCTGCTTTAGGTTAGCATTCCTGCATGGTTCACAGTGGATACCAGGCTTGGAAGCTTGTCAGTCCATTTGGACACTCCCCAATGTTTCTCTGCGGAGATGTATTCGGCAGATCTTAACATTGTAGGCAAGCCTGAAGATGATAAGGTAATGGCTTCATTGTCATGATATGTACTCACCCTTATCTTAAATTCCTAATTATATTAATTTGCTCCTAGTTTTTGGCTACAATTGATGTCAATTCTTTACAATTGGTAATCAATTCATCTTCATGGGATCCAATTCAGTTAGTGGCACATAACCGTGGTTCCTAGTATAATGGACATGAAAGTATTTAAGGTTTTTTTTTTTTTTTTTTTTAAAAAAAATTCTGTTAAACTGACATTGGCTGAGTTAGTTTCAAGAAATATGTGATTCATGCATACAATGACATAATGAGAATGTTTTCAGTAGTTTGTTGTCAACAATCTAAATCAATGCCTTTTATTCTGCAGATTAATTTGGCTCGAGAAACCCTTAAAGGGCTACTGGCTCATTGGTTGAGAAAACGAAAGCAAAGAATGGTATCCCCAGCTTCAGCTAATGGGGAGTTATTATCTGGAAAGGATATTTCTTCTAGAAGTCTTGCCCATTCTAGAATTGAGGTTGATGGTAGTTCTGAGAATGATGCTATGGTTTATCCTCCGTTTGAATTCTCAGTTACTTCCCCTCCTTCCATTATTACTGAGGGCACTCATGGAGGTCCGTGGAGAAAAAAAATTACTGATTTAAATGGAACCAAGGATGAGAAAGACTTCCCCTGGTGGTGTCTGGACTGTGTTTTGAATAATCGGTTACCTCCCAGAGAAAATACTAAGTAATTTTGTCTTTCTCTTCACTTTTTCTTCCCTAAATAGTTGCATTAAGTCACATGGTTGTAGTTGAAAGGAGTAAACCATGCTTGTGAGTTGTGACAGTTTGTATATTATGTTAATGTAGCGTAATTGCCTAACTCTGATGATTATATCTATTTATCACATCCAAAACATATGGTGGTACTTATCATGGCTTTTGTAAATGAAATCTATCTTATTAATTCTGTGGTATCTTTGAACCTTTTTTGTACTTTTAATGGTTATTGCCATGAAAATTGTCTGTGAATTTGATTTTGTATGATTGCAATCTCAGACTAGTTATATAATTCTCTTTTTGATATATATATATATATATATATATATATATATATATATGTTTATTTATTTTTTGTGATAACTACTGCAGATGCAGTTTCTATTTGCAACCATGTGAAGGCTCTTCAGTCCAGATCCTCACACAAGGGAAGCTAAGTGCCCCACGCATACTAAGAGTTCACAAAGTATGTTTTTATATTACTTGACAATTGGTATTCATAATTGCATTAATAATCTATCCATGTGTTGTTAAGTTGGCTTTGATCATGTTTTCCAAAAGTATTACATGTTTTGAATTTAATTTTTAGTTTTTGAGTGTGCATGTGTGTGGATTCTGTAAACATTTTTCTCACAGGTAGATTATGCATTTTTGAAGATCAATTTATATTCCCTTTTTTTGGTTGGTTTAGGTTATTAATTATGTAACAGAGAAGATGGTGCTTGACAAACCTTTGGATAGCTTAAGTGGTGATGGTAGTTTTGCCCCTGGACTTACTGGATCACAGTCACATCTTCAAGCAGTTGGGGATGGATCTTTTCGATCTGGATTTAAGCCTTGGCAAAAGCTTAGACCTTCTATTGAAATATTGTGCAACAACCAGGCAAGTAATCTGTTGTCTACTTGTCTTATATGCAACCTTATGACAGTGCATATAGCATGGTTTTCTAGATGCTGATATTGAGCAAGTTCATGCTCTATTTTTCTATAGTTGGCTTACTTTTCAATTTCTTTGTATGCCTTCTAGAATCTATTTGCTAATCTGATTGCCATTTAGTTTTCCATTATGGTGTTTTCTGGAAGTCATTGAAGAAATCACATCTTAGAATTCTGTACTGTGCATGTTGATTTCTAAATTTGCATTTGCAAAGTTACTTTGACTGACTTCCAGAGTCCATGATGGAGGATGAATTGATTAAATATTGGGCAGTAACTTTTTGATACATATATTTGGCAGTAACTTTAAATATGGTTTAAAAATTCTTGGTTTGGTTATCCCAAAACTCAATGCAATTTTCCTTATAGGCTTATACCTAGGATTTCTTTAAGCAGTGGCTTTATTCGTCGTGTTAGATTTTATGTTCACCAGATATCACAAGATGAACTGATAATGAGATTTGAAAAGACTGTCTTCATCCTTAAATTCTTAACCCACTGGTAGTGGTAGACCCGTAATTATAAAATTCAATTTAAGATATTAGACTCTCCTAATTGATCCTTTTGACTATTGTATTTAAGTCTTAAAATAGATCGTAGTACCTGTATTTGATCTGTAGTTTTAACTGTTGTGTTTTACCAACTTTGTTTTCAATTTCATATGTTTTTAATCAAGTTATTGAACATATGCCTTTGATTGGTTTAAGGATAACATCAATTGTTTTTTAGTATTGTTTGGCCCAAATTGATTGCATGTTTTATTTGATTCACAATTGACTTTGCTTTGTGTGATACTATTTTTCATTAAAGTGATGTGCATTTAGCCAGCTGTTCGGTTTATTTCCAGGTGCTGTCTCCTGAAATGAGCTTAGCCACTGTGCGAGTTTATATATGGAAAAAATCAGATGACTTGGTTCTAAATTACCGACTAGTTCAAAGCAGGTGACTACAAATTGCATATGCATCAGAGGTGAGTTATTGAGCCTTGCTTGGCTTTTCTAAGCTTACAATATTTAATGCTTTTATGGATTTTCATTCCTGTATTTCTCTTATTTTGTAAATGAAATTTACTGGCAACTGGAAAGGGGAAATAGTTATTTTAGGATAAATATTTATTTTTTAACTGATGTAAATGTTGATAAAAGTAATCTTAGGTGATAAAGCCTAATCTTTATTAATAATTTGTTCTCTTTCAGATTGAACAGAAGTGAGCTTTAACCATGTCTAAATGATCATTATTGGTATCACAAGTACCTTTTAAATGATTTTGATGCATTACATAACCATTTCTTTTACTTTCTTACCCTCTGCATCATGTTTTTCAATAGAAGAAAAATAGTTAGGAGTTTTTTTTATATCACTTTTCATACTGAAATTTTGTTGTTTCCAGTACAAGCATCCCCTAGTGGGATAATGTTTTGTTGTTTCCATACTGAACTTACTCCCTTTTTTTCATGCTTCGTTCTTCTTGAGTGTGGAAAAAAAAACTTTATTTATGCTGTCTCATCTAGGATTGCAGACTTCATTATGAATAATGATTTATACTTGCAGGTTTTCTTGTGATTATGTAAAATACTTCTGAGCGCCGATTCTTCTTGTGTTGCCTGCATTGATCGGTGGAATTATAGGGATTTGTAAATTCTGAGCCGTCATTTATTGCCAAATTTAGTGACATTCTCCAAACCTGCTCGGATAGTTTTTTCTTTAGTGGAGAGCTGGTAACTGTAAATTTTGAACTGTATCTAGCTGGCGTGCATACTTATGCGGGCATGGCATACTTATGCGGACATGGCGGAATCGTCTGCATCTGGCATGATGATGAAGGTTCTTAATTGACTCTGTTGAGAATTAGTGGGAATCATACTGGCATAGTGGGGTGTTTTTCAGGAATCAGGTAGTTGATTTAGAGATGAAAACAATAACATTGTAAATTTGAATTGTGCGTTAAATATCTGGCCATAGAAATTATGTTGTCCAGGTGCATATTTACATCACAAAATTTTGTTAATTGTTAATTGCTAATAATATTATTCTCATTTGTTCAAATTCGTATTTGGGTCCTGTGATTCCTGTGTATGCATATTTGACTTTATTCAATATGCAATTCTGAAAGGCAATGTTAAAGGAATTAGCATTACTTGAAACTCTGACGATTTTAATTGTAGCTAGTTGGATCATTTGCTTTGTGGTTTATATTTCGACTTCATTCTCAAAATGTTGTAACTGATAACGTTTTCCGCTTTTATTTTATGTATTATGGAAACTGCATATGTACATGATGGATGGTACTTTTGCCATCCTGCGATATTTATTATCTATTGGTTCTTGTTATATTCAAATTCATCTTCAAGCTAGTATTGGTAGCAGGCAAGTCATACTGCATTGATACAGGTGCAAGGGGCCTTTTTATCTTTCATTTTTAATGTTTTAATAGAATTGAGATGTAGAACCGGTGAATGGGTCTGACTGGCGAACTAATAAACTGGTTGGTAACTAATCCAAGTATCGTGTTAAACCGGATATGTTTAGGAATTGATAACGCCAAGTTATAAGCGTTTTCACTTATTTTTTTTAAATAAGACCTATACTTCATACTCAATTCGTTCTCTTTTTACAATTTTAGAAGGATAAAGGGTTAAAGCCAGTATTGATTTATCTCTCTTTATCTTATAATTTTTTAAATTTATTTTTAAAAAATTATCTTATTGAAATAATATCTATTTTTTTATGGAGACGAAAGAAAATTATTGGATGTTTTAGTAACATTCATTCGCCATCCACAGATATGTTTAATCTTAATTTTTTTATAGAGTTAAGTTAAGCCTAACCTACATTCCTTAAGTTAAGCCAAACAATTGAAGAGAGAAAAGAAGAAAAAAAACACGTGTTCTGTTCCCTTTCAAGTTTCAATTGTTCCGCTCGTGTTCTGTTCAACTTCTGTAAAGGGTTTCTTAAGTTACGGGCCAACAAACACCTTTGGTTAGCAATTTTCCGCTGAGTAAGTTTTTTTCAACTTGTAAAAGTTCTTGTAAGGCAAAAATGCAGAAAATACTAAAGCAAAGTATTACTACTGAGTGCCTGAATAAATTGATAGTATTAAATTTTTTCAGTTTAATTAGTGATTTTGAATTTAAATCTATATAATATTGTTATCTTTAGTGATCTTATTCAATCTTTAAAAAATAAATATTAAATAATTTAATGTTTGACATAGTCAACATTTTTATGAATACTTTCTATATTAAAAATATTTGAAATATATTATTGATTACTTTAATTATTTTTAAAAATGTTAAATATTTTGTTTAATTTATTGAATATAGTAATAATACTACCTTTACAGAAAGAAAAAGCCAGTTACCTTTTTTTTTGTCATACTATTTATTTATTTTCCCGATCCAGATCATTTTCATTTATTTTAAGTGCCAACTAAAAATGCTTTAAAAAATGAAATCCCACATTTTTTTTATTGCCATTCGTCGCAACCGGAATCTTTGTTATCTTGTGTGTCTGGCACCGTAAGTTCCAGCGTTTGCATTTTGGTGTTTGGAGCGGATGTGGCTACGCGCTCCTTTCTTTTCTTTTCCATTCGTGTGTTTCGCTGCAATTTTGCTTCTATCACTCACTCACTCACTCATTCACCGTTACATTTCATTTTCCGCTGAACACCAAACACGTGACCTTCCTCAAAGACAGAAAACTCATTTCTTGTTTCATTCATTTTTACTTTAACATGCAAACAAGCATGTAACGTAAGTTTAACAGTAAAGTAGCATCCGTTCCGTTGTGAATGATGGCCTCGGTGACGGGTTTTCTAGTCTCACATGTTGGTGCTGTAAGGCACCACCGGTTTGGAGTTGGAGTTGGAGTTCGGGCGGTGTTGTCATCTGAATCTGAAACAGTGGCAGCTGTGAACGGATCTTCTTCGCGGAATGGTTCCTTGCTACTGAAGGAGGAAAAGAAGGTGCCTTTGTTGCGAGTTGAAGAGAAGAAGAATAAGAGGGGAGAAGAAGAAGAAGAAGAAGAAGAAGAAGAAGAAGAAGGTTTAGCAGCACTTTGGGATGATGGGTATGGAAGAAGGAGTGTGGAAGATTACTTTGCTGCAGCTAAGGAGATGTGCAAATCCGATGGAGGCCCACCTCGATGGTTTTGCCCACTTGAATGTGGGCCTCCTTTCAAGGATTCTCCCACTCTCCTGTTTTTACCTGGTAAAAACTTACACTTTGCTACTTGCAGATTTTAATTGTTACTCTCTCTGTGAATTGTATGTGTATCAGACTTTTGGGGATGATGGATTTGTTTTTCTTGTGGAGAAGTGTTAGCAACACATTCTTTCAGACACACTCTTTGTTTTTAGCTGAAATTCATTAGAAATCACAAGATTGTAGAGGTCATCTCATTGTTTAATGAACCTCAGTTTTGATTCTCTAGTTTTTTGTTTTTTTTTTTTTTTTAAAAAAAAAAAATAACCAATAAGAGAGGATATGTCAGTAACTTATAAGGAGCGTGTTGCAACTTGCTAGCACCTTTTTTCTTCTTCTTTTCTTCATGCTTTTCTATAAGTGGACTGAATGATTTTCTTTTGATGTTTGTTCTACTTCAATTCAACTTTACGGTTGTGATTGATTGTTTTCAATCTTAGATTAATTTACAATTTGGTTGAAAGCCGCAAGTTGCAACTTGTGTTACTTGGTTCCCTCAGAATGCAGGTCTATGTAAATTTGACCGCAAAAGTGTGAATGGGTGTTTAACTTGAAAACAGTTTCATCCTAAAACACCGATTTGTATAGATTAACACTTAGTTTTAGGTGACAGAGTGGCAGAAAAGAAATTGCTACTTTCAGGCACCAACTTGAAATTGTGTACTAACTCCATGCTATTATATTGAATGCTAAAAGTAAATATGCAGTGTTAAAATTTCTTTAGTTTTACTCATGCAGGGATGGATGGCACAGGATTGGGTCTCACTTTGCACCATCAAGCCCTTGGGAAGTATGTTGTATTTTTTTTGCTTGAATAGCTACTGGAAATTTTTTCATAAAATGGCATTTGTTTAGCACATGTAAGTCTGCAGGATTAGAATGGGCATTTTAAAATTGAATGTCTGAGGTATTACTCAGTTTTAAAATGGTCTGATTGTTTCTGTCATAGACACTTCTAATAGAAGGTTAATGGAAATATTTAAGCTTCTTGATGAGATATGCTTGTTGTATTGTTTAGAAAAATTATTCTTTCTAGGTTCATGCAATTTTATTTTGCTTAGTCTTTTGATCTTTACTTTTTACATTACAGGGCTTTTGAAGTTCGTTGCTTGCATATTCCGGTTCATGATCGAACACCATTTGAAGGTCTTTGCTTTTTAATGTATGCTTTTGTCAACTTTCGAAAGTTCTTGTGTTGCTGTTGATGCATTTAAATGACAGTAACTTATAACTATTCTCTGTCGTTTGTTAAGTGATGACGTGACACCTTGCGAACATATTTTTCCAATATATATCTATGGTTGAGATGGTGCCATGTCACCACTTAATTGACAAAAGTGAGTCAAAATAAAAGTTTTAATATATCAGGGATCCAATGCAATAATTATTTTTATTAGGGATCCAAAACAAAAATCGGTCATTTATCAGGAACCTGCAATATATTTAAGCTTTTACATTATGTTTTTTTTGTTATGTTAGGAATCAACAAGTTTCTTTTGAAAATTAATTTTTGAATTTGGATTTCAATTTTCTTGTTAGATTGTTGTATAATAATTGGAAGATAATATAGGCTTTTATTCTAACATGTCACTATTTCTTCTAACTATTGTTGTATAATAGTTGGCAGATCATTTGGTGTGTGTTTAGATTAGCTTATTTTGTGTATATAATCAAACCTTCCTTAGAGGTTTCTGAATAAAAAGAATTCCCCCCCGCCCCTCTCTAAAAATTAAGCAAACCTAAAATGCTTTGTAAAATTTTATAAATGAATAAAAAAAAATGCAAGCCATGACTGTCTGGTTCCATTATCTATTTTCCTTTTTTTTTCTTCAAATTTTTGAAGGGCTGGTGAAACTTGTTGGAGAAGCTGTCAAGCTCGAATTTGCTTTGTCTCCAAATAAACCAATATATCTGGTAGGCGATTCTTTTGGTGGAAGTCTAGCACTTGCAGTTGCTGCTCGCAATCCAACAGTTGACCTAGTACTGATATTAGCCAATCCAGGTGAGTCTATGAATGCTTTTTCCTTTTTGTCAAATTTGTTAATGTATTTTGCTGGTGATGTCTTGGTCAATTTTCAACTGTTATCTGACAATATGCCTTTCCATCATAGCTACATCCTTCGGCCAATCTCAGTTGCAACCTTTGTTTCCTTTCATGGAAGCTTTGCCCGACGAACTGCATGTTGCTGTTCCCTTTCTTCTTAGTTTTATCATGGGTAAATAATCTGTTTTCTTCAGATTCTAGTTGTTACAACATTCACATTTTCATGAAGATATAATTCATTTGCAAATACTATAGATATCTTTAATCCAATTCTAAGAACATTAGAAAAGGAATTTCAAGATATCAGAGTACAAGTAATGATACATACATATATATATATATATATACACACACACACACACACACTAGTGTATCACATTATTAGGCGGATAACAACCAAATGGAAAACAAAAAGGCCTAATCTCTATGTTCTGGTACAACTGAATGAGTGCTCAAAAAAGATATCAGTATCATAACAAATTTTGCAGATCTATATCTGTTATTAATTCATATACATTGTAATATTTAACAACATCAGGTGATCCAGTGAAGATGGCATCAGTCAATATTGAAAATAAGCTTCCTCCTGCCAAAAAAATTGAACAATTGTCATACAACCTTACTGCATTGCTGCCGTGTCTTCCTGTAAGAAGCTTTTGATATTCTGTCCTTTGGTGTCTCTGTCTCTCTGTTCTTTTAATCGATGTTAAGGGCTATTGGCTATATTGAATCTAATTTTAGTTAATTGACAAGAATAACAAGCTTTCAGCATGGATTTAGCTCCTAAATTTTCGTAACACACTAACACGTACACAATTATGAACCTTTCTTTTTCACCTTGTTGGTTAACCTTATGGTTGTTTAAGTATCCCTCTTATTTTCTAGACTGTAGTAGTATCTGTCTTGTCTTTTTCCTCTATCCCTTTTCCTTGTTCTATTTTCTAGGAAAATTCTTAAAGTTCATATAATATGGGATTATATTAAGCTATCAATCTGTATTTTACTGTATTATCTATTGTTAGGAGCTGGCTGATATTATACCAAGGGATACTCTTCTTTGGAAGCTGAAACTTCTCAAATCAGCTGCTGCATATGCTAATTCGCGTATTCATGCTGTGAAAGCTGAAGTTCTTGTGCTTGCTAGGTTTTACTCTCTCTAGGCTTGGTGCCTCTTATTATAATATTTTGTGTACAGTTTTTCTTTTCATCATACTTGAAAAAGGTTCTTCTAATTGCCTCACAAATCTAAATTTGTACTTGCAAAGAATAATATGACTTTGTTTGATCCATGTAGCCAACCTCACTTAATAGGAAGAGTTTAGGTGGCTGTTGTAATATAACACAAGAATTCTGCCACAATATCCTATATATAGAATGATATACCAAGCAGTAATAGATCATATTTATATTTAATCATGATCATCAATTAATGGTTGTAGGGTCTAGATTTTTAGTTCTCGCATTCTTAAAATGAAAATTGTTTTCACTTGATACACCCTCTATATATAGGGAGAGTGTCAGATGAGAACTGTCTTTTTTGTGAGAAATGAGAGCTACAAATATAGGCCATGTATGGTTGTGTCACCCAGATTTATAGTTCTCATTTTTTAAAATGAGAACTGTTGTCACTTCATACACTCCCTATATATATATATAAACTGTGTCAACAATGTTCTGTGTATGACTTTACCTTTTTTTCACTCCAATTTTGAGACTCTCATGTTCATATTGATTAAAATGTATAAGTTACTTTCTAGTTAATATTTTCAATTGAGTGTTGAGAATTGACATTGACAAAGTTTCCATTCTAGTGGCAAGGATAACATGCTTCCCAGCATAAATGAAGCTCAAAGACTCGTGGGATTATTGCAAAACTGCAAAGTTCGTGTCTTTAAGGACAGTGGACACACACTTCTCCTGGTATGTGAAATGAATATATATACTTGCAACTAATACAAAAAAAGTTGTAGGATATTTTCAAGCGAATACGTATGTAACTTATAATTTTGACTATCGATTTGAGATTGAATGATCAAAATTAGTCCCTTCCACCTTTTATAATAAGATAATGCTCTCACTTGATAACCCCTGTATAAGGGGTGCGTTAAGTGAGACAGACTACTTGCTACTATCATCAATAAAGTCGTGGGATATTTTCCAGTGAACTTGTAACTTCTAAATTCGACCATCTAATGTGGGGGCGCATGTAACTTTGGAGGACCAAATTGAGGGTTTAATATACACTTTAGTTGCTTTTGCAAGGCTTATTTTACATTGGTTTGAAAAAAAATAAAGTTTATCTTATACTGTGATTTTTTTTTTCAACTTTTTATGAAATTATCTATGTTTATTACTTTCAAGTAAAAAAAAAATACTGTAATGACAGATACTGTAAAGAACATTTTAAATTCTGGTACTCATCCATGGACTAATAGACCAACAAAAGTATGTATTTTTTATTTTAAGTTGTTGCTTTTTGCATAATATCTACTACGGATGTGTTTTTTATTTTAAGCTGTGACAACAAGTACAACTCAGCTCTATCTTAGTTGATTAATTGTATTTTACATGGTTGTGCAGGAAGATGGTATTGGTCTGCTGACAATCATCAAGGGAACTTGCATGTACCGTCGTTCAAGGAGGCATGATTTGGTCCGGGATTTCATACCTCCCAGTATGACAGAATTCAGATATGCAATGGATCAAGTAGTTGGGTAATTTGATTTGGCAATATTATTCTCATTGTGTATGGTTCTTGTTAGAAATCTCTTAGTTAATGTCATTGTTGCATTGATGGGTGGGGGAAGGGGTGTGACTCATACTCTAAGCATTTTCACGTAAACAAGAACAGATCCTTGTTGAACCAGTTGTCATACCTTTTCTCGATTATAAACTTCAAAGTTGACATTAATGGGGTTTGAAGTTGGAGGCTGCTTCTTGAAAGAGAACTCAAGCATCCTACCATTGTGCCAGTCAATGTGCCTTTTGTTATCTATCAACCCTTATATAATAAATTTGAATACTCACTCTTGAATGAAAGGACTTAGAGGATCTACTCTCTTTGTAAGGAACACGACCCTTCCTGTATCAAGAATACTATCACTTAAATTTAGTCAATTTGAATTTCGACAGACCATATTGAATTGATTGACATACAGATTATGTGTCTAACTTCAAATAATTTATTTCCATGATTTATTCCTCAATTTGAAACAATTAATCTCTTTAATTTATTCCTTCTAACAATATAGAATCCTTAGTATTGAAAGTGACCATTTTAGTTTTTTGGTTATATTTATCTCTATAGTAATGGTTTAATGCAATGTAGCTAAATGAAGAAAGTGGTGTACAGATGTGTATCTATATGTATATTAAGTAAATGTGAAACCTCGGACTTAAATCCTTATTCTGTTTGGCTCACGCACGCAATTTATGTCGGCCTTACTTCAATAATCTTCTTTAACAATTTAATTAGCACGTGTTCCCAAAGTTTAAAGCTGATATACTACTGATGTATGGCAGATCATTTCGTTCTGTTACTGGATCTGTATTTTTCTCAACATTGGAGGATGGAAAGATTGTAAAAGGTCTCTCTGGTGTTCCAGATGAAGGTCCTGTCTTATATGTTGGTTATCACATGTTGTTGGGGTTAGAGCTTATCTCACTTACAGATGGATTTTTAAGTGAGAAGGGTATTGCGCTTCGTGGAATAGCCCATCCCGAGCTGTTTAGGCCTAAAGTTGAGTCTTTGTCTTCTGAGTTTTCTATGTTTGATTGGGTGAAGATATTTGGGGGGGTTCCTGTTTCAGCAAGCAATATTTTCAAATTACTTTCAACAAAGTCACATGTTCTCCTATATCCTGGTGGTGCGCGTGAGGCTCTCCATTATAAGGTACATCAAGTTTTATTGTTTCATCTAGGATTCTTATCCAACAAAAAAAGAAATATTCAGGTTTTCTTCTGCAGTATTTATGATTTAGTTATTTTATGCTCTCACATTATTAAACTATAATTGATCGTACATTATAAGAACAGAGGGAAAAGTAATAGCAGAGGGAAATTGATATGGAAGTCAAGATATAAAATAGCAATTAAGTTAATTTCTTTTCATTTTTCAGAAAGAATCATGGCATGCATATGACATACAGTATTATAGATTATGGGCCTCTACCAAAACCTTTTTTTAATATACTTGGTGATCTTTGCCATTATATGAAAAAACAAGTTCAGACTATACACGTCAAGTTTGCACTATTTTTGTTTTTGTTGAATTATCATACTTGTCAATCTTTGGGGTCAGCACTGACTGTTATGTGATGATGGTTCTACCTTCTTAAAACTGACCTACCATGCTCTAATTGCTAGGGGGAAGCATACAAGTTGATTTGGCCTGATCACCCAGAATTTGTCAGAATGGCAGCACGATTTGGTGCGACAATTGTGCCATTTGGAGCTGTAGGTGAAGATGATTTAGCTGAAGTAGGTCTCTTTTTTCCCTTTCGGGTACAGACCTTTTTACTTTTTTAACCATAATAATTTAGGGTTTTGGCTCCTCTAAAGTAAATATGAGTAAAGTAATTTCAGTTATTGAAGATAAAATTCATGATTAATTTTCCAATACACATGATTTGTTATGCATGTGCACATCATATCAATAATTGATTTTCTTATTAACAACTCGGATTTGTTTCTTTGTCCTTTAAAGTAAGTTGCACAATTTAGAGGAGCCACAGCCATAATTTAGCCTGTCCATTCTGCTTGGTCAAGTGATGTATCATTTAATAGATGGATCATTAATGCCAACCAAAAATGAGATGAAAATCCTTGCTCTAGTGATTTTTGTTAGGAAGTCCCACATTGTCTGTCTCAATTCTCGGGGTGCAGCTTATATATCTGTTTGACAACTTAGTGTCAATTGGTTTTAAGCCAAAATCCAACATGGTATATTCTGGTAAGCTTTGCTGACGTTTGTGGAGGGCGAGTGTAATAACAAGCACCTACATAATTTCCAATTTTCTGTTTTTGACACTTTAACAAGCATCGGTTAACAAGACCTTTTTTTCCCTTGCAATGCTTGAGCTTTGATTAATTGTACTTGCCTTTTGATTGGACTTTCCTTAAATTTTACAGTTAGTTCTTGACTACAACGACTTAATGAAGATCCCCATAGTCAACGATCGTATAAGAAATATGAATCGTGACCCAGTTAAGTTTAGGTAATTATTCTCCATCTCAGTAATGTTTATTTCTTTAGCTTCAAAGATTATGACAGCACGTTACACATTTAGGGATTGGTGATGGTTTACTCTTAAAACAATGGAATGAATAAGATACATAGGACTTATAGCTAATATATCCCCAAACTCGTGTGTTTTGTCGATATCCAGAGATGAAACAAGTGGCGAGGTGGCAAATCAAAATCTCACTTTTCCAGTGCTTCTACCAAAGATACCAGGTCGCTTTTACTTTCTATTTGGGAAGCCCATAAGAACAAAAGGCATGGATAAGATTCTAAAAGACAGAGAAAGTGCCAACCAAATGTACCTTGAGATTAAGTCAGAAGTTGAACACAATTTAAATTACTTGATCAAGAAGAGGGAGGAGGATCCATACAGGAACTTCATTGATAGGAAAATGTATCAGATATTTTATCCTCATGAAACTGGTCCAACACCATCATTTGAGCCCTGAAAAATGTTTTTAATATATAATACTCATTTTTATGTAATCATAATTATTTTAAACAGGTACATGGCCATTATTCTAATAAAATATGGGGCACATGCCCCCACTTTATTTTAATTTTGTTTTTAACATAAGTTTAATTTCAGAATTAATAATAGACTAGTTTGTTTAAAATTTTTAAAAAAATTTAAAAATGTTTTTTTAAGAAACAAACACGGTCCTCTTCTTTAAAAAAATAGAAAATTGTTTATTTTATTAAAAAAAAGAAGGTTTTATGCTTTTAAGGTAATACCAGCACGTTTTATAATGAGGTTGTTATCTAATTTTTTGTTAATTCTGTTCTTATTTTTCATTTTTTTTTTCATTGCCTATGTTCTTTTGTGTAAAATTTGATCAAGTTATGAAAATTAAATTTGATGCTTGAAGATGAATGAAGGAAATCCTTCAAAAACAAGTAGAATATAACAATAAAAAAAATCAAAAAACTTGATTATGCAATCGAAATAATTTATTTCAATTAAAAATATTTTTTCGATAACTTCATTCACATGTGGATTGGAAAGAGCTGAAAAGTAAAGTATTTTTGACAAATCGAAGTATAAGTTGATATGATTGCGAAAAAGTTACACGAAGACAATCATTAATATTAGATCAATGTATTTAGGAATATTATTGTTTACATGTCAAAATCATGTAATTGAGTTGTAAGTATTATAAATCTATAAATAAAACTGTTGACGGTCAATTTCAAGAGTTGATACGTAATCACTTAATTCCTCAAAATATCAATATGTCTACCATCAAAGTTGACAAAAGTTGAATATATCATCGTGTATGTATTTAATTCTCAACTTTTATGAATTTTTATTCTGCTACACATTTTTTAATCCTTGACTTTTTCAATTTTTATTTTTTCTCAAAACTTGACTTTTCCAAACCCTATTTCTTATTATTATTGAAATTATTTAAAAACTAATAATTCAATCGAAAACACTTTTATTAAAAGTTATTCTATTATCTTATGAATCATAACCTTGTTATAACCAAAATAGATATGTTTATCAAAATTATTATCATAATTCGTATTAAATATTAAATAATGTTCTAATTATGAATTTGTTTGTTTGACTAAAAAGAACTCACAATCAAAAATGAATTTTATATCTACTTTTAAACATTTATTTATTAATAGAATCATTTAATAAAAATTATTTTATCATCTTAAAAATATTTTTTTTTCGAAAAATAAATACAATTTATATTATTAACACCACGATGAATTAACGTATTAACCGCTTTCATAAAATTCTTGGTCCCTCTACATTTTTTGATATCTTCTTGGTCCCTCTTCTTATCATGATACATGGCACCAATGTGATAGAAGCGTGAACTGTTTCCAACCTAAGGAAGTGTCTCAAACATGTTCCCCAACAGGAAGCCCCATTAGTAATGTACTGATGCCTTGCTTTTTTTTTTTTTTAAATATATATTTCTTATGGGCTTCCTGTAAGAAAAAAATAAATTACAGTAAAACTGTACTTCTATATCAAATTCAAAACCTTAATTGTTTACAAATTTAGTGGCTTGTTATATGTAAGAGCAGTGCCAAAGTATTAATCAATTACAATTATCTTACAAAATAACAATGATTGATGTACTGTACCGCTAAATTATGCATGTAAGAAGCTTTACTCAAATTAATTGTTCCTGTAAAAATTGAACTGTGCATCTGCCTTAGGTCCATAAAATACTAAACTTGACATGGTTACTATCAGTTAAGAGAAATACAGTTATTGCGTGTTTGGATGTAAATTTTTAAGAAAGTAATGTATTTTTTAAAAGAATTTAAAATGTTTCACACTTTTTTTTTTGACAGATTAAAATGGTCCACACTGAAATGCTATATTAGGACTTTTTTACAAAGAATTTTAAAATTTACAGATAATTTCATCGGATATTTTTATTATCTAAAAGCAAGGAAACTAAAATTAGCCCCCAAAGAGGTAGAATTCCCAAAATCTTCAAATTCTCTTGCGTTATTCTCTATTTCATAATTATTTATTTACTAAAAAAAGTTTTTCTTTTCTAAAATACTACCGTGTCATTGCGGTATAAATTTAGAGGATGGAACTACAATACGTTTAAAAATGTTAACCAAAAGCCATAAAAAAAATATTTTAGAAACAAAAACATTAAGAGTAAATTACATCATATTTTGCTTAAATTTTACTTGATATCTTTTTTTTTTTTGTATCTTACAAAAACTCCCTTAAATGTTTAGTTCACATTATAATCAGATTCCATCCGTTCTAAATCGTTAATGAAATTTTATATTTAAAATATTTTCATCTTCTTCCTCTCAACTTGTAAATATGTTAAGACTCTTATTTCTTTTTATTTTTTCTCTAGTTAGACGTGAATTCAACTTTCTGTTAAATGTGAATTCACCTTCTTGGTACGCATTGTTAACATTCTTTCTTCTTTTTCAATATTTTAGTTCAAAATTTTTCTCTGATTGAAAATAGTCATTTGCTTCAAATATAGTGTTTTGATCTTGCATTTATATTTCTGTTATCATAAACATCGAAACTATTTTAATCAATAATAATAAATGTATAATTTTCAGTTCATCTATTGTGTTTCATATGGTCCCAAATATCAATATTATTTTAATAAATAATAATAAACAAATGATTTTAAATATCATAAGTGGTCTCAAACTGGTTCCTATTTAAATCTCATTTAGAAATAGACCACAATAAATAATCAAAATTAAATAAATATTCTTAAGAAGTAATCCATATACAAGTTTTAATAGTCACTTACAAGTAAAACCCTAGTGTAAACATATGAACATTCGAGAACTCGTGAACTGAATGAGAAACAATGGAAAACTTATGAATTGGAAGATGAATGGTGAAGAATGGTGAAAAACTCGCGAATAATGAAGATGAATGGAATGTGAACGTTATGAGAAAAAGAGGAATCCGCGCTTTGTGGACGCTAAAAAAGAACTCGCCAACAAGGGGAAGAAGAAATTGGGAAGATGAATGGAACGTGAAACCTAAATTTTGAAACTAATTGGGAGAGGATAATTTGAATTTTACAATTAAAATACAAGGACATTTTCATTTGCTCACATATTTTAATTAACTTTAGTGACGTATTTAAAAGAAGGGGATAAAAATAATGTGAAAAAAAAATATTAGGTGAAATTTAAGAAAACACATGGGATACAAGCATAATTACTCAAATATTAATAATTATTTTGTAAATATTGGAATAAGATTATATAGAATTATAATAATTATTATTTTGTAAAAATATTTTATTTTAATAAATATTATTGATGGATAATTTATAATTAAGATAAGTCTTCACGATCATCATAGTAAGTCCGAAGATCCAATTGCATAAACTTTCTCTATATCGAGAAGAAAAAAAAATTCCTCACGAATATTTCTTTTTAATTTCAAAGTATTGATGACTTAAATTTACCTCAAAACCAGGATAAACGTTTACCATGAATGAATGCTAGCTTAACCATAAATACAGCTTTTTGTTTTTGCTTCCCTAAGCAGAAAACCGGCACGCAAATACAACATCGCTGTTCTGTAGCTAATAAATCCCATTTACTGTTACTTTTATTATTCTGTCTCCTTCTTCACTTTTTTCTCCAATGGAACACTCAAAAGATTTAGACGATCTCTATTACTTTTAAACTTCATTTTCTGCCTCAGATCCTTTCTTTTCACACTACCCTCGAAAGAAAAAAAAAAGAAGGTCTGATTCATTCGGTGCTCCATGCTTTCTTTGCTTATTTTCTCTAAACCGTTCTTTTAGTTTTATCAATGCAATTCTGAGTTGTTTTCTTATGAATTTGGCGTTAATGGGTTTGATCGTGGTGAATATTGCTCCACTGGGTTGTTTGGTAGATTCTGAGTTATATAAGACAAGCGGTTCTGTTTCATTCTTTAACTGTTTAGCTACTTACTGTTAGGGGTTTTGGGAGTTTATTCGTGTCACTGATTTTACGTTTCACATTTATTTGGAACGAGGTTGAATAAAATGATGATTCTACTTTTGTCTGTGTAAATTATTCCTGGGAAAGTTTATTGGAATGCACAAAAAACAACTGAAATTCTTGTACTGTTAATATTATCGAATTTATATAGAAATGGATTCGATTAGTGTATGTTAAGAGATTTTTTGGTTGTTTTGTTAAGTTTATCAATCAGTTTTTGTTACTTTGTGTAATTAATCCTTAGATTGCCAATCCAAGAGTGTTTTGACAGAGTGTTAGCAACACACTATTTAATGCACTCTTTCAAATATATTCTCTACCCAAGATTGAAAACCATAAGTGAGACTCATGAGCTTTTTGTGATTTCCAATAAATTTCAACTAATTGTAAAAAGTGTGTTCAAGAGAGTACATTAGAGAGTCTGTTGCTAGCATTTCTGGTGTTGACATATGCACATTAATCAAGTGCGTTGATGTTAAGTGGATGAAGAATGTGTTTGATCTTTGGTGTAATGGCAGGCAATTTAAGAGAAATGGAGATGTTGCTGATGTTGTTTGCCTTCCCTTTTTAAACTATTAAAATTTTAAAAATTTCTAGCTCGTCTAGTTGAAGAGGCTTCTTTGTTTTTTGTCTTTAAAGAGTGAAGAGATGTAAGCATAGGATGTTATGCTGATATGAGTTTTTGTTATTAAATAGAAAAGAGCAAAATGTAGTGGTAATATTATATAGTAGTATGTTACTCACACATATTATGTGATGAATTTCTTATCACGTTCTCACATAGCATTGTTATCACGTTTATTTATTACAGCACTGGGATTGTAACTGTTGTGGGGGTAAACTATTCATACGCAGAACTGTTTGCTAGAATAGCTGAAGTTTTCTTTCTTCTTCCCTCTACTCCTCCACCTTAAATTATAAAAAATTAAATTCCTTTTTAACTTTTTATTTGTTTGCAGACATGTATAAGAATCGGTTGCAAGAATTGGCTCAAAGAAGCTGTTTTAATTTGCCAGCCTATTCATGTATTCGCGAAGGACCAGATCATGCTCCTCGTTTTAAAGCAACTGTCAACTTTAATGGAGAGACGTTTGAAAGCCCTACATTCTGCTCTACTCTTAGACAGGCAGAACATGCAGCAGCTGAGGTGGCTCTTAACACTCTTGCAAAAAGAGGTCCCTCTAGAGCTTTGGCAGCAAGAGTTCTGGTGAGCAAGTGGGAATTTTTCATCAAACCCCTTCCTAGATTTCAGTTATGTTTCTTTCTTTCTTCAAAATTGTAATCACTTGGTTGTCTTGTTAAGTGCATCATGGCTTATCCATTGTCATTTGATGTGTAACCCTTCTGACCTTGAAATATTGGAACAAATTATCATATGCTCCCACTTTTTGGGTCAATTATTGGAAAAACAATTCTTCCTATAAGAATATTCAATATTGTAATGTTGATTTTTTGTCTGGCCAAATGTTAACTAGTGCCCTTAAGAAACAAAAGTAGCAAATTTATGCTGGAAAAGGAAGCATTTATTGTATAAAAAATGCAAAAATCATTGAACACTTATTACTTTTTGAGGTAATTAGAAGCATTTAATAAGGTTATTTAATGTTTTTAATTAGTGCCCTTGGGACACTCCTTTGCTTGACCCTTTTGTATTGGTGGCATCACTGCATCAAATATGTAAAGTTAGTTAACTTCTTTATGGTTTTGTCACTTTTATGTCTATTATTTATGTGTTCAGTTCCCAGTTTTTAAGAATCAATACCTACCTGGTCCTCCTAATCTAACTTATCATTGTTGTCTAGATCATTCATCAATATTGGTTAGCTGAATTTCCAGGTTTAGCTTTCTCCCTGTAACACTCATCATGGGTTAAATATCAACTTGTGCCTCTATCTTTGAAGGGCAAACATGCTAACCAACCAACATCAAGGCCAAACATACATTGCCATTTAGGTCTTCACTGCATTTCCCAATCCTGTTGTTGATGAAAAGTGCAATACAAATGTATTCTAATTTTGTAATTCCCTTTTTTAATCTTCTTTTATATTATACTTTTCCCTCCCAAGGATGTAGAAGATGTCTAATTCATTAAAAGTTTAACTTTTTTAATATACTCTTTTTTATTTGGATATTGACAGGATGAAACAGGAGTATACAAGAATTTGCTCCAGGAAACTGCTCATAGAGCTGGACTGAATCTTCCTGTTTATACAACCATTCGTTCTGGACCAGGTCATGGTCCTAACTTCTCATGTACCGTTGAGATTGCAGGAATGCATTTTACTGGAGACCCATCTAGGACCAAGAAACAGGCTCAGAAAAATGCTGCCATGGCTGCTTGGTCTGCATTGAGAAAATGTGAGCATTTTGCTTCTGTGGTCATATCTTCTTTATATTCACATTTTTTTGTTGTCTGCCTCAATTTGTCTTCTTTTCAACATACCTTTTTTCTTATTCTTTTTTAACATGTTTCTGCCTTTCCTGCCAGGACTTAACAACTTATAATCTATTTGTTTTAAATTTCTTTCTAGTGTCAGAGCATCATTTATCTTCTTCAACTTCATCCTCATTTTCTCTAGAGTCGAAAGGCAATGAAGAACAGGAACAAGTAATCATTGCTCGGGTCCTTGCAAGTTTACACCCATCTGGTTCAAAGAACTTTTCCAAAAGTGATAATCAACTTGGATGGCAAAAGTCCACTACAACCTCTTTGGTGTCAACTCAGCCAACTACAGACTTGTATCCTATGCAATGCCAGCATTTTGGAATCTCTAGTTTCTTGCCAGAGGTGGCTCTATATCAGATTTGGCAGCAACAACAAATTATGCAGCAACAAAATCGTCTATTGGCACTAACCATTCAACCAATTATTCCATCTACTCCACAGATTTATCCGATAATGCAATCCGTGTTCCAGCAAGACCACTGCCTTTATTTTCCAGCTAGAGAGTTAGCATCAGTTCCTGTAGGACCAAAATTATCAATTGCTTCATCAAGCCCTTCATTTTATTCTTCAAACCAAATTGGTCCAGAGTTAAATGCCGGCAGGTCAACACTGACCATCAAAGAGATACAAGAAGAAAAAACAGAAGATCCCCCAGTTTGCACTTTTAGCAATGAAACTAGAGTCCTAACACCAGCTCCAGAGGATGAGAGTCAGAAGCATGGTGGCTCTGGAAGCAGAAGTATAAATGCTGAGCTGGGAGGAGAACACTGTGAGAAATCTGAATGTGATTCTCATTGGGGAACGGGATCTGTACACAGACCCGTTAACACTGAGCTGCAAAACCCATCCAGTATTGACTCATCTGTTCTCAGAGCACACTCACAAGCAAGTTCCAACAGAAGTTTTAGACCACCAGCTGCTTCACCATCCTCCATTGTGAGAACCATGTGCCCTACTTCATATGTGGGTTCAAGGCCACAACATGTTGCACCAAGGTTGAGAACCGGAACTTCACGTAGTCCGGGCATTCCTAACTATGAAAGGTTTGGCATGATAAAAGCTCCTACCCCTCTATTCATGGCACCAGCTGTGAGAATCAGATCAGTAGTTCCAGTCTGCTCAGCTCCTCCAAGGAGATCCATGGCAGAGGCGTCCCAAAGCAAGGAAAAAGAAGATTTAAAACCTGAAGACAAAGAGGTGTCAAGAACTAGCTCTGAGCTTGGCCATCTTAGAATATGAGTGAGTATACATGTTAGAGATCAACAAGTCTAATAGTTCTTTCCAAATAATATGGTGCCTTTGCAGGTATTTACTGGAAAAATAGGCATCTCCTTGATAATTTTATGTGAAGCAATAAATTTGAAATACAGATATATATATATATATATAAATAAATATGTCCTCAAAATTTATTGAATGTATTCAAATTAGGCCGGAGGATGATTCAGTAAGAAGACTGGGTTACAGAGTTAACCATCCGTTCCGGGATAACCAATTGAATTTCTGTACAAAGAGAAATTAAAAAAAAAAAGAATATTATGTGAATAAGTATTGAGTAAGTAGTGTATATATTAATAATGCAAAACACTTTTATATTGTATTCTAGTTAGTTATAACACGTCATCTATAATATATTGATTTTTATGATACTAATAATAATTTCTCATTATTTGATAGCATAAATTTTTTTACACTGAAAATACATAACAATTTTTTATTATATAAAAGTATTGTATTAAAAAAAATTATATAAAAAAGTGTTGCATGAAATAAGCAAATTAATTGTGATTATAGTTTAATATCATGTTTTGATTGGATAATAATCAAATTTAAAAAAAAAAAAACCAAAAATAGCATGTGGAGAAAAGTTGTGATGTCGAACATTATTTGTAAGGATCAAATCTTGCTACTCTTACAGTCTTACAACATCAAAAGGAGAAAGAAAAAAATCATGCTATTCTTACGTGTTTCAGGCTCCTATCAACAGAGCTCTGATAAGATGAGAGTCCTGCTAAACATAAATCTATATATATTTACACACAAACTTTTATAACTTTTATTAACTAAATTATTTACTCAATAATTTACTTATGATCGTTCTTTTTTTTTTTTTTTTCTTTTCTTTAGCTTACTTATTAGTATTAATCAATTACTTGTATTTATAACAATAAAAATATTAACTACTTATATCAAATTTCATTTCTTTAACAATTGGAGATCAATTATTAGCCAGATAAACATTAGCACATGTGAGGTGTGTATACCTATCGTTACCCAAACCTCCTCGAAACTATATGCAGAGTAGTCACATGTCGGGGTTTCTTCTCTTAGGTAACTTCCGTAATACTCTTTATATTCCAATTTTCAAGTTCCAACAACATCAAACTGAAAAAACAATGTTAAACTGAGGGTAGTCTTACTAATCTGGTCTCCCCACTCTCCCGTCGGCTACGTTAGAGATTACACTATTTGTTTTAATATACCAAACTTTTCATTTACACTATGTATCGATATTCTTTAAAATTTGTTAGAAACTTAAATTTTACAACATTAACAATTTAATCATTGAACAGAAAAAATATCCACACTTAAACAAGAGGAAATAGAAGAAAAATAAGAGAAACGCCAATCTCCAACTTCTTATTTCAATGCACAACAATATTACTATTTTTGGTAAGAAAGATTTTAGGAAACAAGTAATTCAAAGAAATTTAAAAAAATAAAAAGAAACTAGTTTCACATATATTTTTGTGAAAAGTGTTTGGATCTATTTATGAGTTTCCTTTAATAAAACAATAATTAGCACATGGGTTGGCTTATCCCTTAGCACCCAGCATAGCCCACACATCCACTCATTTGAATGTGCTACCACTTACTTACTACCATTAAACAGTGGATGTATAAATTTTCTAGTTTTGTTAAAGAAGACACTCAAAAGCAAAGCCGTCTCCTCCTCCTCCTAACGCAATAAATAAAGTAAGTAAAAATTCATAAAAGATTATGAATTACGGATTAATTGGGCGTGCCTTAGGAGTTACGAAACAGATAGGAAGTAATTAAACATCAGTCAATTCAGAAAGCAGATTATAACAAACATTAGTTACTTTTGTCTTTTAATCAAATAATTTATAATTTTAATTTTAATTTTAAATATGAAATAAATGACATTCAAAGAAAAAAATATTTATTTTATGTATATTTTTATTCTAACAAAAATTAATTATTATTTTATATCAATATCATAATTAAAAAAAATAACAAACAAACAGAGCATTAATAGAGGAAAGCAAAGCAAGGTGGACATAACATAAGATAATAGAGACAGCAATAGTATCTGTATCATATCAGTATGCATACATCTTCGGCTACAAAAACGGGTTTGATTTTGTGATGTAAGCTGCGCTTGGGATTTGACTTGAGAGAATCAGAATGGGAAGAAGATCTCATCCTTTTCTTCTTGTCTGAGACCAAAAGTCCAAACAGCACAAAATAAACAAAAACATACTCTCTCTTTCTGATTTCAGACAACACACCACCAATTTTCACTCTTATTATTATTACCTAACGTCTTTGCACTTAGCAGCTGACAATAAATTTTTTTCTTTTTGATTTTTAATTCTTTTAATTTCCCCCCCAAATTGAGAGCACCCCATTCGTAAATTTTCATTTCACTTTCCTTTTTCAAGCAGATCACTGCATCTCGGGTGTAGTACTGAGTAACGTTTGTGGTTTCTCGCTGTGCTCGAAAATCGTGAATATCATCAGGTTTGCTTCTGATTTCGATTTCAATTTTAATTTCGAATTGAAATCGTTCTCTGTCGTAAAGTGCAGCTTAGGCGCATTTATCTTATTATCGTGTTTTTTTTTTCCCTTCTTTTTCGATTGGATTAATTAACGTGTTAATGGTTGTTTAGGTAATCAGGAATAGGATAGAATGTGGATGGATGGAGCTTAGATTTGAAGAATGGGGTGTGTGATTAGCAGGGAAGTGTCGAAGGGGATAATTTCTGAGGTGAAGGAGGAGAAGGGTTTGAGTGGTGAGAGTAAGAGGAAGGTTGGTGGAGTGTCAGGGAGCAAAGGTGAGGTAGTGGAGGTTCAGAATGGTGAGAAGGAGAAGGGTGGTGAAGGGGTGCAGCGGACTTGTGGCGAAAGGAGAAGATTGAAGGCGAATCCGAGGCTGAGCAATCCCCCGAAGCATTTGAGGGGGGAGCAGGTTGCAGCTGGGTGGCCGCCGTGGCTCACTGCAGTGTGTGGGGAAGCACTCAGCGGCTGGATTCCACGAAAGGCCGACACCTTTGAGAAAATTGATAAGGTGGGTGGCTTTGTTTCTAATTTAGGTGTGTGCATTGCCTTGTGTTTAATTTGAAAATGGAAAAGCATTTCATAATCTTGGATCATTCCTTATCTGGATGTGCTCATATGGTTTGTTTGAAGTTCATTGCTGCAGATTATCCAATATACCCAGTGTTGTCAAAAGTAAAACTCTTGATTGACTATTGATCTGTTTGTAATTCGTTGGTGGTAGAGTTAACTGGAATTGAATCAGTGCATTGTTTAGTAGGATGAAATGAACTTGTGTTTGTGTCTGGTGTTTGCTTCTGATTATATTTCATTCTCTTCTCTTGGTTTCCTTGTTTTTCTTTCTAGATTGGACAAGGAACTTATAGTAATGTGTACAAAGCTAAAGACATGATGACAGGTAAAATTGTTGCCCTAAAGAAGGTTCGATTTGACAATTTGGAACCTGAGAGTGTAAAATTCATGGCGAGAGAGATTCTTATTTTGCGAAGGTTGGATCATCCCAATGTTGTAAAGTTGCAAGGTTTAGTTACATCAAGGATGTCATGTAGTTTGTATTTGGTCTTTGATTACATGGAGCATGATTTGGCTGGACTTGCTGCTAGCCCAGGAATCAGGTTCACAGAGCCTCAGGTTAGATCAGGTTTGCCTTAAAATTACTTGTATCATTTGGTAATTGGTGCTTTTTCTTTTAAAGGAGTAGGATTTGATGTCTCCAAATACTGTGCCTTTATTGCAGGTTAAATGTTACATGCATCAGCTGCTATCAGGACTTGAGCACTGTCATAACCGTTATGTACTTCACCGTGATATTAAAGGATCAAATCTTCTTATTGACAATGAAGGAACACTTAAGATTGCTGACTTTGGACTGGCTTCTATTTTTGATCCAAACCATAAGCATCCAATGACTAGTCGTGTAGTAACCCTTTGGTATCGACCTCCTGAGTTGCTTCTTGGTGCCACAGATTATAGTGTGGGTGTAGACCTCTGGAGTGCCGGATGTATTTTAGGAGAGTTATTGGCTGGGAAGCCAATCATGCCTGGTCGTACAGAGGTAACAATTCACATATCTCATCTTGTTGGCTTATAGGATTTTTCTGCATTTTCCTGATTTTCTGTGTCACAAGTATCTAAGGTAATTCTGTAAATCTGGTCGTACAGAGGTGCTAGTTATTGGAAGGATGTTAATAGTAATTTCGTTTCAGTTATCTCTATGAAATGTGGATCAATAACTACCAAGTTGCATTGTCTACAATGTATAAATACTCTGTTTATAGAAAATGCCCCTTTTTAATTGGTATACTACCACTAGATCTTACATTTAGTTCTAAAATCTCTTGCATAGTTTGTGGAAATTTTAAATTTGTATGGCATAGTTTGATTCTAAGATATATCAATTGCATTTATTTGATGATTATAAGAAATCACAATTAGATTTTTTCTAAGTCTTCACTTGCATAGGTGGAACAATTGCACAAGATATACAAACTATGTGGTTCACCTTCCGACGAGTATTGGAAGAAGTCAAAGTTGCCTAATGCTACCTTGTTTAAACCACGAGAGCCATACAAGAGACGCATAAGAGAGACATTTAAAGATTTTCCACCTTCTGCTCTACCCCTCATCGATACTCTTCTTGCAATTGATCCTGTAGGACGGAAAACTGCCTCAGATGCTTTAAGAAGTGAGGTGGGATTTTCAAAATTCCCGATCTTCTTGTCATTAAAATGCTGGTGTGATGCACTGCCTTTTTATTAGTTTTATTAAAATTGTGTCTTGGTGACTTATTGGTTATGGGTTCGAATCCGGAAACACATATTTGAAGCTCTGTTTTGTTAGGTGTATGAATAAGCTACCAGGAGATCTTCACCAATTGGTCATGAGCACACCACATAAATGAACTTGACACCACCTTCAACCCAAAACCTTAAGGCATTATGTTTGCGGGTTTCTCTACTTATATGTTGCTCAACTTGCCCAGTCCTACCTGATGTGGGAGTCACCTTCATTCTTGAACTTCAACAACTTTATCGTATTTTCTTTTGGAATTAAAATTAAATTAAATTCCTATATGGAAAGGATGACTTGTCTTAATCTTTCACGATAAAGTATGTAGTTGGTCTAAAATCAATGTAATATATATATATATATTATATGTATATCTGTGTAAGAATTGATAAAGTGAAACTACCTTGAATCTGATTTAGGCGTTGTTGTTGAGTTTTGACAATCTTTTTAAAATCAAACCCATATAAATTTACCTTGCTTTTCTTCTCCTACATTTTGCAGTTCTTTACCACAGAACCTTATGCTTGTGATCCTTCTAGTCTCCCAAAATATCCCCCAAGCAAGGAAATGGATGCTAAACGACGGGATGATGAAATGAGAAGGTATTTCTGCTCTTAAGTTTTCTTTCTGCATACCGTAAGTATTTGCATATTTATATGACTGCATACCCTGGTATTACCTAAACAATTCTATTTTATTTTCTTCAGATTATTCAATGGAATTTATAATCTTAAATTATTTAACAAGTATACTCTTCCAACAAAACACACAAACACAATCATACACAAAACATAAACTCCGCAGTCTACGCACTGATATTTATAGAGATTATCAGAGTGAAAAATTTTGCTTTTGTCTTTTTGGTTAATGTTTGCTAGTTATAATTTAGCCATCCTACTGTATTTGACTATGTCTAAGACACTTTGTCTATATGAATGTTCAGAGTAAGAGCTGCAGGCAAAGCTCAGGCTGATGGTCCAAAGAAGCATCGAACACGTAATCGTGCTGCAAAAGCTTTTCCTGCTCCTGAAGCCAATGCTGAGCTTCAATCCAATATTGATGTATGTTCAAAAGGAGTACTTATATTAATAATCACAAGTATACAAGAGATGCTTTGCTTTGGTTTATAAAACCACTGAATAGATGTGCTTTGAGATTATTATATCTTTCAAGAATGCTTAATAAAATGAAATGATTGAGAGTAAGTAGAGAGGACATTCAGGATTTGGCAACAGAACCTTTTTCTGTCTCAGGCTGACACAAGTATCTGCCAAAGTACCAATAATACCATTTTCAACAAGTAGATTACTAAGATTTAGTGATCAATTTGTTTCAAGAAGTACCAGTGCACTTTGCCTAGCCCCTATATTCAAGTATATGGTAGATTGATTAATGTGTTGCTTTAAGGCATTTGAATTTGTCTATAGTAATTTGACTTACGGTTAAGCTTATAGTTATCTTATTTCTGAATGACCTTAAACGGTTGTGTGCATCATAATTTTGAAACAGCTTGGGCTTATCTCTTTTCCATCCAGGAGAGCTTACTGCTTAGATGTCTGCATGTTTAGAGGAGGAGGAGGAGGAGGAGGGGGGGGGGGGGGGGGGCAATATCTTTTTATTAGGTTCATTGGTTTTGATAATGACTTCAGCTTGGTATTTTCAACAAATGTTTGTTTTAGGATACACATGCAGAGGCAGAGGGATCAAAGATCATTCCTGTGTTAATATATATTTGTTTTTTCTGCGGCTTTTGTTTTTGTCCTTTGTTTAAGGATTTTAATTTTATCCTCCATTTCTTTGTATTGCTAGTTTCGTTGTAATAAACTGTTTTATTTTACAATAGAAAGTATCTGCATGATTATGCATCCAGTCAAAACTCAAAAGTAAAGATTAAATTTGTTACTATGATTTCTTTGGTAACAGAGAAGACGTCTAATCACTCCTGCAAATGCCAAGAGCAAGAGTGAAAAGTTCCCTCCACCACATCAAGATGGACAAGTTGGTTTTCCTTTGGGATCTTCACATCACATTGATCCAGATACTGTTCCTACTGATGTCTCTTTTACTTCAACCTCCTATACTTATTCAAAGGAACCATTCCAAGCTTGGTCTGGTCCCATTGGTAATGCTGCTGACATTGGAGTACCAAAGCGGAAGAAACACACTGCAGGTGATGCATTGGACTTATCAAAACCACAGAAAGATGCCCTCAAGGATAAGGTTAAAGGAAAGAAAATTATAGCTTAGATCATATTAATACATTCATATATAGTCAATTAAGAATCTGCCTCTGCTGCCTCATTTTTGGGTGCTGACCAACTGCTCTGCGCAATGATGCACTTTTGAAAATGTCGTGCCGCTTGCCCACTTCCTCAGTAAAAGTATAATAGCTTCAGTTGGCAGCAAGGGATAAAAATCATTTTTCCCCATCTTCACACCTTCAATTTCTTTCTCAAATTTTTTATTTCTTGGTTTTATTAAAATGGAAATTTTCTTTTCTGTTCAATCTGTTAGTATGATGAGAGAATTACTAATTTGTACATCGTGATTTATTTTTTAAAGGAGTCCCGTGTTAATATCTGAATTGTGTTTAATTTTTTGAGAACTGTAATATTTTTTTAGCTATTTTGGTGTTCTAATTTCTAGATAGGTATGGATGGAAAGTCTGGGATGAAGCAGCAACGTATCTTGTAATCCTTTTACACAGCACATCTAATTAAATCCATCTTGTAGGCTGTGTTTGAAACCCACGAAACTCGGCCGAACAAAAGTGAGCGGAGAGTACGAGATCCAATCCTTGCTCCGTTTGGTTTTAATTAGAGAAGGAAAGAAACATAAAAGGTCAAGTGGGATCCAGCTGTCTTGTATGCTTTGATTTGAAAGAAAAAAAGAGAAAATGAGATGATTATTAGGTTGTTTGGTATGAGAAAAAAGAAAAGTAAATAACGTATTTTTTAGTACATTATGTTAATCACCTTGAAATTTTATAAAATTATACAATTTTTTTTAACTATTGAAATAACTTTTCTTATAGGAAATGTTGGTATAATGTTTTTTAAACAATTAAAAAGATTAGTGTAATGTATAAGAAGATAGTGTATATTTTTCAAAAACTAATAGGGACTAGTGTAAGAGTAGATAAAAACTTGAGAGATTTATGTAATTTTATAAAACTTTAAGAATAATTGGTGTAATTTACACTATACTTTTTAACTTAATAAATATTTTAACTAGACCTAATATACTTAATCTTCAGGTTAAGTGGATAATTTGTTTAATTCCACACATCATCTTTGATTTTGAACTCTTGATTTTCTTAAGCATATTCGTGCCTTGAATAGCAAGTGTTTTTAATAAGCTTTATAACAATTTGATAACCAGATTCTATCATAGTTTTCTTTAGTCATATTTCAAAATTACTTTTCATATATCTTAAATCATCAAAGCAATTTTAACAAGTACATCTATATACAAATTAAAAGAGAGTCTTGCTATTAAAAAATATAACTTTTTAAATGGTAAAACTCTCCAAAGTTCTCCTACTTTTGTATTAAGATGAACTAATATTTTTTGCCCCCCCAAAAAAGATAAACTAATATTCTGATGAGAGAAAAAATACTAACACTAAAAATAGACAATATTTTGACAAGAAAAAAAAAAGATATTATCAATGATATATTTCCTTCTATTTTATTTCAGAGAATGAAAAAGAAAAAGAAAATAAAAGTTTACTTTTAAAAATAAAATAAAATATTTTCTTCTACTTTTTTTTTATAA
>PYAF01000459.1:743464-759987 GCA_007407185.1 Glycine tomentella | reverse complement strand
TTGGAAGGAATAAAAACCATTGAACACCCAATACAAGTACATTTTTATTTTTATTTTTAATCATTATCTAACTATGATATATTTTTAAAAAAGATGAATGTGATAATTTGTTAATAATATATGTATTATATAAATAAACATTAAATATGCTTGATTAAATAGTTCAAATTAATTTAAAATTACACATTAATTTTTTTAAGTTTAATAAATGTGCATTAATAATATAAAAACTATATAAACAATTATTTTGAAATCATCTTTGATATAATTTTTAAAATATCCATTATAAAAATTGATTAATTTATATAATATTTTTACTTAAATGAAACTTTTACATGCTTTTTTTAAAGAGGCATGTATTGTTTATTCAATGGTTTTTATTCCTTCCAACATAAATCTATCTTTTAGTTTTAATTACCGCTTGTAAGACATAAAAAAAGTTTGGCTAAATTTTAGTTTTGTCCCCCAATAATTTATATTCACAATTTTATTCTTTTTATTTTTAAATCCTAAAATTTAGACTAGATGTCAAGTCTTTTTCTTTCTCCTTCGTCACTAAACCAATTCACTAACTTAAGTTATATCGTAAATACTACGTTATAATATACATTACTATACGAATTAATTCATTTTTAAAAATTTATTTAATATTAAATATGGTTTATAAACAATAGATTTATTCGATAGATATAAAAATAGTGTAAAATTTTTAATAAACAAATTATATAATTTATTATTTAATATATTTTGATACAAGAATTTTTGTCTTTCACATTTTTATCCTATTTTATTTGTCATTCTTTACAACATCACTAATTCATATAATTTATTTTAAAATTACAATATCTATAAAATAAATTTATAAAATTTTAATCTTTAATATTATCATAAACCAAATTTAATATTAAATAAGTATCTAAAAAAGGAGTTAACTCTTTTTTTATATAGAAATTAACTTATATAGTACTACCTTATACTTTATATAAGAAATAAAAGAGAATATATTTTTCTCCTACTTATAAAAAATATAGAATTATTTTTAAGTGTATTAATTGTCAGCTTTTCTTTTTATCTTGGTCTATGAAAGATTATGCATCGATTGGACCAGTAATAAAACAATATATACTCTGACTTTTATGAATTTTGGAATTTAACTCGCATAAACTTTTTCTAATAAAAAATTAATAAAACGAAAAAGAAAACTTGAGATGAAAGAAAAAGAACAAGGCGAGAAGAGTGACGCTCGCTCACGACAATAAGCCACCAACACACATAAAAGCCGAAGGGGTCCGTGTGAGGTGGAGTGAACCCAAAACCCAAACGAAACGAGACTTTGTGTTGACAAAAAACCGAATCTCTCACACTCGTTTTCTCTCTCAAGTCTGAACATCAACAGCAGAAGGAAAAGTGCAAGGAAATTACACAGAACAGTTGCAGTTGAAGTTAAGAATGGAGGATAGTGTTAGTAGCAGCAACATGAATGCCACCAATGTGGCGCAAGCTATACACACCGCCCTTGATTGGGCCTCTACTCCCGACGCGAGACAAAACGCCGTCGCTTTTCTCGATTCCGTACTTTCTTCCTTTCTTTCCATTTTCTCCGTTCCGTAGGGCAATAACATTTTTACTTTTATCAATCCCTTCATGCATCTCATCAGAGCCCATTTTTGTCAATTTTCGTATACTCTGCTTGCATTTTTGCTTGTTTTTACAAATAACTGCGATATTATTTTATGCAAAGCCCTAATGAGCATAAAGCACACAACTCATCGCTCATATTTATGTCTCTATGCACTCTTTGGATATATTTATCTCAGTAGTTATCATATATTGATCGTGTAGTGTCAATTTAAAGAAACGACTTGTCTTTCATAATAGGTTGTTTTCATGCTGTCCTCAATTGTGCTGCGAAGTTGCTGCTTCATTTGTATGTTTTTAAAACAGATTAAATTTATTTAGCTTTTGCACTTAAAATATAGTGAAGGATAAACCGTGGAGTGAAGTTTCTGCGCATGTCTTTTAGCAATTGTTTGTTTCTGGAAGAAGCTTGTGCTGTTGCTGCTGCATCATTTTAGTTTCGGCTAGGATTACTATTGGTTTATGAGTGTTGTCCGATAGTAATTTAATGATGTATGAGCATTGCTACTTTGTGGTGATTAACTTCCATGCTTTAATGCTTGACACATGTCGGAGACTAATTGATTTGTGTAAAATTTCTCCAGATAAAAAACGGTGATGTACGGTTATTAGCAAACACATCATTCCTTCTGGTGAAAAAGAACTGGTCATCTGAAATCCGGTTACATGCCTTTAAAATGCTGCAGGTTCAAGTTCAAGTGCTTTTCAATGATAAGTCTGTTTAGTTGTTTATCCCTGTGCCTTATGTGAAACCCTATCTGTGTACAGCATTTGGTGCGCTTGCGATGGGAGGAATTAAGCCCTGCAGAGCACAAGAACTTTGCAAATCTTTCTGTTGATTTGATGTCTGAGATTGCAGATCCTTGTGAAGATTGGGCTCTCAAAAGCCAGACAGCTGCCCTTGTTGCTGAGGTTTTCATCGCAACGCACTTCATTTTCGTTCAAGTTGCTTCTTACTCTGTCACAGTTGCAGATTTGCTTTATATAAACTATATTTGGTTTGATGGTTCTTTCACAGGTAGTTAGAAGAGAGGGTCTTAATTTATGGCAAGAAATGCTTCCATCTTTGGTTTCTCTATCCAGCAAGGGTCCAATAGAAGTAAATTTCAAGCTTCCTAGTTGCATCTTTTTTCAAATTTATTCTATTTCAATATACTTGATGATGATTCTATTTCAAATACTTACTGTATATTGTTTTTATGATTCACAATTATGTATCAGGCAGAGTTGGTTGCAATGATGCTGCGGTGGCTTCCTGAAGACATTACAGTTCACAATGAAGACTTAGAAGGTTTGTAATGAGTGGCGCTCATGTACACAAATTGAGTATAAGAATGGAATTTTCTCCAACTGCGTAAATCTATTTGACTTAGTAATGAAGCATTATGAGCTATTCTAGTGGAAATTTTAGACACCAATTTTAGTAAGTTTATCTGTAAATAAGCAAATTAAAGGAACCTTTTAGGATGTCTTGTTTATTACACTTCTCTTAGAAATGTTTTTCATCTCAGTTAATATTACGTCATCATCTGATACCATGAAGGAAAAAGCTCAAAAATGTGTGTCAGATTGTGATTGGAGAGAGAGAGAGGGGAGAGTATGTAAAAAGAGGAAAATGATTGTTGTATGTAATGAGATGTGCTAGTTTTGTAATTGTTAGGATCCCTCTGTGCATATTATACTAATAAACAGTGTTATCAATTGCGGATTGTGGAAAATGGCAGAAAGTTAACGATCTGCAATATCAGATAGTGGATATTGTTGTGGGCCAATAGCGGAAGTCACATAGTGGTTGAAATATATGATATTATAAAAATTATATTTGCATAAAGTGCATAAAAGTGGCATAATATTAACTCAAAAATTCAATTAGCGTAGACTCACCAAAGATGACGAGGATGCAGGACACATGTTGTAACCACAACACCTGTAGTGGCTGCAATAGCAGACAAAGTAGCGGTTGTGGATCTGAGGAATTCCACAACACAATAGTGTTAATTTGGCTATTTAACGACATTGCTAATAAACTAGGTGTCTTACAAATGAAATAGGAAGCATCCAACACTCCTAACATGCTGACTTTTTTTAACACTCATAAATGCTGTATGTGTATTGGATCTTGAGTGACTTCTCTGTATATGATATGTTGCATGTTATTCTTACTTGTCATGTTGATGTATTCAGGTGACCGGCGAAGGCTACTTTTGCGTGGGCTAACTCAATCGTTGCCTGAAATTTTGCCACTATTATACACTGTACATCTCAGCCCTAAATCTTGTTACATGCTCGTTGTTAAGCATTGTTTATGTTGTGACTTGTGACGCTTGATGCAGTTACTAGAAAGGCACTTTACAGCTGCAATGAATGAAGCTGGTAGGAAACAGATGGATATCGCCAAACAGCATGCTGCCACTGTAACAGCTACTCTAAATGCTGTGAATGCATATGCTGAGTGGGCTCCATTGTCAGATTTTGCTAAGTCTGGCATCATTCATGGGTATGTTTCTTTCCTCTACTATCTTGCACCATGCAATATTCTTGGTATATAACCTTGCTCTGATTTTTGCTTTCTGCCCACCTTGTTTCTGTTAACTTCCTGCAGTTGTGGTGTGCTACTATCTGCACCAGATTTTCGTCTTCATGCTTCGGAGTTTTTCAAACTTGTCTCTCCCAGGTATGTGTTATTGTTCTTTAATGGTTTTATACATATTTCATTGATCTATAATACCATTGGTCACTCTGAATTGTGATTGTAGGAAGAGGCCTATTGATGCATCTGCTTCTGAATTTGACCAAGCTATGAGCAGCATCTTTCAAATATTGATGAATGTATCTAGAGAATTTTTGTATAGATCTGGTTCAGGTCCTGGGTCCATAGATGAGGGCGAATATGAATTTGCTGAATTTATATGTGAAAGTATGGTGTCACTGGGTTCTTATAACTTGCAAAGTATTGCTGGTGATAGCACCATACTTCCACTTTACCTTGAACAGGTATGAGTTATATAGTAATGTTGTAACATGAAGCAGCTTGGTGAAGGAAAACTTTACTTAAAATGACATATATTAGTTATGGTTTTGGTTTCTCTTTGGAAAATCTGTCATATATTTTTGTTTTGAATTCAACGTCACAATTACAGATAACAGAATATCTTGTCTTAATAATACATCTTGCAAATTTTTCCACATAACTTGTTTGCCAAATGCCAAGTTGTTATTATTTTGCTCCCACTCGTGCAGAGTAGTTTATAGCTATATATAGGCACTATTGTGCTTGTATAGTGGTGTGGTGCTTCCCCTCTCTTCTCCATTCTGTTAGGTCTGGCCATGGCTGGAGTGGTGTGATTCACAGTGGAGATCATGACACTTAATGAGCATCGCGAGCACTATTGGGCGGATGGGTCTGAAGACTCTTTCAGACTTTCACCCTTGAATCAATATTGTTTCATGCCTTTTGGAGGGGCAAACTTGTAAAATACTAGAGCCTTTTCATCCGAGTTGTTTTGTTCATTCCTGTGTCACCTTCTTTTTGCCAAAACCCTAGCCTTGTTGTTCCTGCCGTGTTCTACAGACCTGTACATAATTGCACACTACGTGCCTCTCTTCTATGTTCACATCCTTTTTGTCTGTTCAGAGGGTGTCTTCTTGTTCAACTTTTCTGTTCTGTCTTGTTTCTCGACATTTTGTTCTCAAAAGATTTTTTTTTATAAAATAATTTTATTTTTAATTATCTTATTTTTTAATAACTATTACTCATTTCATTTAGCTTTAATTCTATTATTTTTTATTTTTAATATTGTTTTTAAATTCTGTTATATTTTTAATTATATTTTCTAATTCTGTTTTTTTAATTTTGTTATTTTTTAATTGTTTTTTCTAATTCTAATCACATTTTAAATTATTGTTTAAAATTCTATTTATATTTTAATTGGTGTTTTCTAATTCTGTTTTTTTTTTTCTTTTGTTATTTTTAATTATGCATTTTAATATGTCCATGCTTTGTATTGTTTTCTCTTTCTTTCACTGTTGTGTTCAGACCAGTGTTGTGAAAATTGACCTAGTATATAAAAGCTTGACGACGTGACACTCCGTCTGTCACGTCATCACTTAACAAAATGAGGCTAACGACAAGTACTAAATTGAAACATAAAAGAATGTCGGGTACATAGATGACCAAAAGTGAATTTTAGGTAGTAAATTTAAAACGACCTATTTTCCAGGTATGATAAACACATTTAAGCCTTTAATTTATATCTTGAAATTTCATTATAGCATTCATCCTGCTATCCACTATCTTGCTATAGCGGTTTTGGGATCGGCTGCTCCATGCCATTAACTGGGATAACTATGCACTATGTTGCTATGCATGAAGTGAAAGTTTTCTCCATTTTACTCTATTTTACAGGAACATGCATTTTCTTGAATTTTACTTTATCCTTTCATTTTAGTTTCTCTTGTTTCTCTCCAGATGCTGGGATTTTTCCAACATTTCAAGTTTGGTATTCATTTTCAATCCATGCACTTCTGGCTGGTATGTTGGAATACTGCACATAAGTACTGTCCGGTGGTGTTCCATGTTTTTTAGTCAATAGTTAATATTGTGTATCAAATGGTCATATCACTCATTTCTTTCCTCAAATGTTTACTTGTAGGTGCTAATGAGGGATTTGATGTCAAAGCCAAAAAATTCCACACATTCAGCTGCTGACAGTTCAGCTGTTAGTAGCACAGGTTCTGGAGAAGTTGAAAATGCTAAGAAAAAGACTCTAAGCTTTGTGAGTGATGATTTTTGTGGTGCAATTTTGGATACATCTTTCCCTCGCATGCTCAAGAGAGAGAGAATTCTGCATGAGACTGCCATTTCTTTAGGGGCATTAGAGTTGTGGAGTGACGATTTTGAGGGCAAGGGAACTTTCAGCCAGTATCGTTCTAGACTGGTATGTCTCACATGCATATGTAAAGTCAGACAATATTTTCCATCATATACAATTTTCTTTTCCTTCTGTTTACAGGAAAAACTTCTGTTATGGAATGTATTGTAAGAAAGTTATCAACTTATTATGTTACTGAATATTTTCATATTGAAGTTCTAAGATAGTACTTGGAAGTGGTGGTTTATTGTTTGCAATGTTTCCATTGACTTTATGTAAACCTCAAGTAAACTTATATACAGCATGGGTTTGAGGAGTCTCCTATTGCATGAGTTATTGGAACACTTGTGGTTTTGCAATATTCCTTATACTTTGACATTTAAATGTGAAAAGATACAAAGGAAGAAAATTGTGCGACTGATCATTTTCACTTTTTGATCCCAGACCAATTTGCACAACCCAGAAAGGTGAAAAATTCAGAGTGGACATATATTAGTTTAAAAGTTTTGCTTATGAGTAAGACACATGTAGGTCTAGTATCAACACAGTGAATATGCTCAAATATTCTGCATTGGTATTTTAATTGTATATTTTTGTTCCAAATCTTTATCTATTCTCCTTTATGCTTCAATTCAAATTAACCTTTTCAGAATATTTTTGACTGACAAATGGTTTCCTAAAACAGTTGGAGTTGATTAGGTTTGTTTCCTTTTACAAACCCCTGATAGCTGCTGCTAAAGTTTCTGAAAAAATTGATACAATCATCAAAGGTCTCTTGCTTTCACCGGCACCAACTCAGGTTTAACTACCTTCTTTTCCAATTTTTAATATACTGTTATATTGTTGATATTTTGATCTCTAAAATTGTCATCTCAACTCCTCACCTTCATTTCTAGCTTATATGTAATTATCTGGTGTGGTTTCTGCTTTTCTCACTGTAGGACTTAGCTGTTATGGAAAGCATGCAGTTGGCTTTAGAGAATGTTGTAAATGCAGCTTTTGATGGATCAAATGACTTTACCAAGGCAAATGCTGAAGTCCAGTTTGCATTATGTAGAACGTTTGAAGGTTATTTTAGTTAATTTTCCATATTATGCTGTTTTAGATTTTTTGTTAGACCTCAGTAATAATTATGATTACGGTTGTCTTGTAGGTTTACTTCAACAATTTATTTCCTTAAAATGGACAGAGCCTGCACTTGTTGAAGTACTTGTTCACTATTTGGATGCTATGGGCCCCTTTTTGAAGTATTTCCCAGACGCAGTTGGCAGTGTTATTAATAAATTATTTGAACTTTTAACATCTCTTCCCCTTGTAATCAAGGTTCCTGCAACAACCCTTTTTCATGTTTGTTTCAACCGTTCAGAAATTTTGTGGCAAGTTTATAACTATACGTTTCTTGATAGGATATGTCAACGCATAATGCACGGCATGCAAGGCTGCAGACCTGTACGTCATTTATTCGGATAGCAAAAACTGCTGACAAAAGCATCTTGCCTCATATGAAGGTGCATTTGTTAAACACCAATTGTTGGAAAATTATAATTAGCTGGTTGTGCCAAATAAATGGAAACTATCTCTTGTTTTACCTGAACAAGACTATTATATATAGAGGGACGCACTTATATATGAAATTATAGAGGAGGGGTGTAGAGGAGAAAGCTTGTTATGCAATTCAAGTAACCTTGATCTATTTATGAATTAGTCTTGTCTATGCAAACCAAGTATCCTTGTTATTTCTTTTTTTGTTCTTTGCAATTTTGGTATGAATATCTTCAAGATTGAATTATAGTTTGATTTGTTACCTGTTATTGTAAAATTGTTACTGAAATCAGTTTCCATGTACTGTGTTGTCTTCTATCCATTCTCATTTTGTTTTCATACATTAGTCCTCTTTCTGTCTAAGACATCAACATCAACAATATCTTTAACCCAAACTAATTGGGGTTGGTGGTAGATGAATCCAATGATAAATACGAGGAGGTTGGAAAAAAAAACTGCAAAAACAAAGAAGGGAGAGATGAAGAAGAGAATGACTAAAAAGGGATCATCTGGAACATAGAGATAATAACGGATCTAACCCTCCATTAAGCTTATAGCTTTTCTCTATTCCGTCCTAGGACATATCCTTCGCCAATCTATATCCCACTCCATTAAGTCTTGTTTAACTACCTTTCTCCAGGTAATTTTCGGTCTACCCTACCTCTCTTTGTGTCGAACTCTTGATAACAAAATTTTGTTCTTACGGGAGCATCCAAATGCCGTCTCATTACGTCCAAACCACCTCAATCTATGTTTCCTTATCTTTTCACTCACCGGTACTACTACTACCTTTTGTCGAATATCTTCATTTCTTATCTTATCCATCTTTGTATAACCATACATCCACCTTAATATCCTCATTTCTGCTACCCCTATTTTATGCTCATGTTGTCTATGTGTTGGCCAACATTTAGTTTCATATAACATTATCGGTCTTATAATTCTATAGAATTTTTCTTTTAGTTTAAGGAAAATTTTGTGGTCACACAACAACCCAGATGCACTCTGTCATTTTATCCACCCTGCTCTAATTCTATGATTTACATCCTTATCAATCTCTCCACCTTTTTGCAAAATTGATCTCAAGTATCTAAAAGTATCTTTCTTGGGTACCTCTTGACCAAGTAGATGCACGGGGTTTTGATCATCATCTCTTACCAGTGAAAACTCACATTTCATATACTCAGTTTGCTCCGGCTTAACATGAGTCCTTTAGATTCCAAAAAGCTTCTCTACAATTCAAGTTTCCTATTAATACCGTCTTTGGTCTCATCAGTAAACACAATATCATCTGCAAAAAACATACACCACGGCACTTCATCTTGAATATCTTTTGTTAGTTCATCCATCACCAAGGTAAAGAAATAAAGACTAAGAGTCGAACCTTGGTGTACACCTACCGTGATAGGAAAATAACTTAATGTTCCAATACAAGCTTTCACACACATGGTAGTCTCATCATACATATCCTTAGTTGCATTTACATACTTTAATGATACTTTTTTCTTCTCAATAGTCTATCATAAAACTTTATTTATGACCCTATCGTATGCTTTTTCAAGATCTATGAACACTATATGTAAGTCTTTCTTCTTTTCTCGATACCTTTTCATTAATTGTCGCATCAAGACATGCGGATAAATAATATCATATTTTGCATATTGACATCGCATAAATGTGCTTATGTTGGAAAGTCGCTATGATTGCAGCCACCCATGGCCTGCCTTAGTTGTGGCTTCTTTGGGCTGCCTTAATTGCAGCAGCATTGAGGGGGGCATTTAGACCCACATGACTAGAGATATGGCTTAGATAGACCTTATAAAGCTTGGACAAATTTTAAGATGCTATTAGAGCCTATTCTAGATCCATTGTTGGGCCACCTACATTTGCCACCCGCTAGGCTTGCAGCCCTGGGCATTTAGGGGTGGGGTTGAAAAGCTGCCTTAAAAGCGGTCACCTTGGTTCGCCTTAGTTATGGCTTCTTTGGACTACCTTAATTGTAGCATTGAAGGGGGTGTATTTAGTCCTAAATCAATTAGAGATATGGCTTAAATAGAGTTTATAAAGCTTGGGCGATCCTCACCTTATAAGTTGGTTTCATGGGGTTGAGTTTGGCCCTAAGCTCAAATTCTTGGAGCTTATTTGAAATAACTTTTGTAAAGGTTTGGGACTTTGGGCCTTGAATTATTTGTTTAATATGCCAGAGTAGATAAGACAAAAGACAAGTTAAGGTTTTATCTGACAAGGTTTTCCTGTCTATTATGTATGTAGAATACAGATTTTTTACCAAAAATGTATCTCCAAGGTTTGGCCTATGGTGCTATACTGTTACTAGTATTTAGATGTTAGTATAAGCCTACAATAGATGTCTTTCAGGAGGCATCGATAGTGCATTAATTTTGATCTCTGTCTGAAGATGAACAGTTATGTACTGTGAATAACTCAATATTCATTCTTAATTCCTTTAATCATTATTGGACACTTCATATATGCTCTAGAGAAAATTTGCCCCATTGCCTAGAATGTAGTTTGGAAGGAGATAGTGTTTATTTAATTTATCAATTTTATATGTAGGGTATTGCTGATACAATGGGATGTTTGCAAAGGGAGGGTCGTTTGCTTCAGGGAGAGCATAATCTTTTAGGTGAAGCTTTTCTTGTTATGGCTTCTTCTGCTGGGTAAGGATCAAACAAAAGAGATAATTCTGTTAATTTTTGTTTGATACTCTGTTGATTGTAAGTAACATTTTCTTGTTATTGCTATAAATGGCTCAGGATCCAACAGCAACAAGATGTTTTAAGGTGGTTACTAGAACCTTTGAGCATTCAGTGGACACAATCGGAGTGGCAGGATAAATATTTGTCAGGTCCACACAGTTTGGTTCAGTTGTGCTCAGATGCGCCTGTTATGTGGTCAATTTTTCATACATTGACATTCTTTGAGAAGGCACTTAAGAGGAGTGGATTGAAGAAAGCCAATTGGAATTCAGAAAACAGCTCAACACCAAACTCAACTCCTTTAAATCCAATGGCCTCTCACATATCATGGATGGTGACTCCTCTCTTGAAAGTATGTATACTGCCATTAGGAGGCTGGTCATGTTTTGTTTCCTGTAGTATTTTGCAACAAAAGGATCACTGTGCTTTTAATCTTGCTTTCTAAGTACTTTGTATTAATAAGTGTAGCATGTTCTCATTTTCCAGCTACTGCGCTGTATACATTCCCTTTGGTCTCCATCTGTAAGTCAAGCTTTACCTGGTGAGGTCAGAGCTGCAATGGTCATGGGTGATGTTGAGAGGTTCAGTCTTCTTGGAGAAGGGAACTCTAAATTACCAAAGGGTGTCACAGATGGATCTAAGGTTGACATGAATAAAGAAGGATATGCTGAACCCAATGAATCAGATATACGAAACTGGTTTAAAGGCATCAGAGACAGCGGGTAAGTGTCCATATCTCATTTCTATTTTTCATTTATAATTTATTATCTTTGTCCAAATATGATTGATCTTCCCCTTGAATATTGTTTTTGCACCAAATCTCTAGAAAAGACAATAAAGTTCCTCGTAAAAAGATAATTTTGTCTCTATGACATTTTTATTGTTCTTTATGCACATTTCAATTTTTTTACTAAATCCTATTTTTTTATATGAATAGATATAATGTATTGGGCTTGTCAACAACCGTTGGGGATTCGTTTTTCAAATATTTGGATGTGCACTCTGTTGCTGTTGCACTAATGGAGAATATACAGTCAATGGAGTTCAGGCATATAAGGCAGCTTGTTCATTCCACTTTGATTCCTTTGGTTAAAAATTGTCCTTTGGATATGTGGGAGATTTGGCTGGAAAAACTTCTACACCCATTGTTTGTCCATGCTCAGCAAGCACTTAGCTGTTCATGGTCTAGTCTTCTACAAGATGGTAGAGCAAAGGTTCCAGATGTTCATGGCATTCTTAGTGGATCAGACTTGAAAGTGGAAGTGATGGAAGAAACAATTCTGAGGGATCTCACGCGTGAGATGTGTTCACTCCTCTCTGCCATTGCTTCTCCTCCCCTGAATACTGGAATCCCTTCTTTGGAACAATCTGGGCATGTTAGTCGATTAGATATGTCTTCTCTAAAAAACTTGGATACAGTTGCATCGTGCTCTATGGTTGGGTATGCTTTCCACCTATTACGAAATATTTTTCATCTATTATAGTTCTTTCATATTTTGTGAGCTTTATTTCTCACAAGTTTTATATGTGACAGTTTCCTTCTAAAGCATGAAGGTCTGGCCCTTCCAACACTACGAATGTGTTTGGAAGTTTTTACATGGACAGATGGTGAAGCTGTGACTAAAATTTCTTCGTATTGCTCTGCATTGGTAGTTCTTGCAATAGTAACAAATCACGCAGAACTCATTGAATATGTTTCTAGAGATCTTTTTACATCCATTATTAAAGGTTTAGCCCTTGAATCAAATGCAATAATCAGTGCTGATCTAGTTGGCATTTGTCGTGAAATATTTGTTTACCTTTGTGATAGACACCCAGCTCCCAGGCAGGTTAGTATGTGTCTTGTTTTGCTGGCTACTTTATTTTTTCTTTTCTCTTGACTGCATTTGGTATTTGGAATTCTCTTGCAAAGAAGAGATACTAAAACTTTAGTTATTGAGTGATGTATTTTGTTACACTTTTCTAGGTTTTGATGTCTCTCCCCAATATTACCACTCATGATTTAGTTGCCTTTGAGGAATCTTTAACGAAAACATTTAGTCCAAAGGAACAAAAGCAGCTTATGAGAAGCTTGTTTCAATTAGCAACCGGTAACAAATTGAAAGCACTTGCAGCACAGAAAACCGTGAATATCATTACAAATGTTTCAAGTAAGCAATGACTTCTATTGCGTGTTCGTATTTTACTTCTCCAACTTGTGGAAAAATACAGTTTGGCACATGAATAGTTAGTTAATAAATTGGTGTAATGCTGTAAACTTGTAGAGCTTCTCAATGTTTGGTAGTCATTGTAATTGTGATAACATAAGACTTGAGTGGGGCTGTTTTTCCTGTACTGCTATGCTTCTCAATTGTATGTTATTAAAATTAATATATCTATGTTACTGGTAATATCATAAATTTTTTAACCTCATAATTATGCTTTTTCAGCAAGACCACGCCCAGCCAATGCTCCCGAGTCCAAAGTTGATGATGGTGATGTTGTGGGGTTGGCAGCCATCATGTGATATTTGTTTTGAGCTCATGGAAGGAAGGTTTTGTGTACAGGAGTGAGCTCGTATTGAGAAGATTTTGGGTTTTCATTATTTACTAACAAAGGGTGAGAAAACATTTCTTCGCCTGCACAACATTAACAAGCAAATCTGGTGGGAGTACAAAAATTTTATGCCCTTCCTCTTTACTCATAGCAACTTGTGAATCAGGTTTACTCTATGCACAATTTACTTCGTTTGCAGTATATAGCTCTCTTCAGCATAACAGAACCACACCTGGCAGTTCAGACTTCTGTATTTAGTTTTTTCCAGAATTCAAAGTCCGGCTGCGATCAAATGAAAATTTCGTTATTTTATGTCTCACTTTTGAAGCATAAAATGAGAACTTCACATATTTATTTGTTATTAGTTGAAATTCATGTAGATGTTGTAAACCCCACTAGATGTAGGATACTAGGATGAGATCCACTTCATTTGATGGGATCTATATACATTTCAGCAGTGTGTTTGGTTCAAAATCGTGTTAGAATATCCAATAACCTAATTTAATTTTCCGTTGAGAAATTGGTCGGATTAAAGCAATTTTAGATAAATTGTGTTTATTGAATTTTACTATTAATTTTTACAATAGAAATATTTTAATATATGTAATTTATAATGATTTTCTAACTACTAAGTTTGTTTGCATTCACCTTAAATGATCTAGAGTCACGATAAACTAAGTTAATGTAAATTTAGATTGATATTTACATGATTATTTTATATTGGAGAAATATTTTTTAATTCAAAATTAATTGAGTTCAAGCAACTTTAAGTTGCTTTTGTTTTAAATAAAAAATTTATATTTAGTTTAATGTTTGTAAATTATTAGTATAAATTTCATCATTATCTCCTTCACTTTCATTTGTTATCCCTTATTTTCTTCACCTTCTTTACGCACATTTTGTTGTGCTTATGAGATGCAGGCAACCATGAAACAATTGAACAACAAAACAAAATAAAGTTGTTGACTACATTTTGTTTAAATAAAGTTAAAATTCGAAAATCATGTAACAAATTCTATAGCTACATGGTGTCATTGGTGTGTATATATAAGTGTAACACTAAAAAAATCAAGTATGTGAATATTATTTCCCGAGTAAATATTTGCATACATTTTATAAGTATGTAGTTTAGAGAACCTATATAATCAAATTCAAATATGTGAATTAATGGCAAGGGGTTTACTGACAGAAGCTGGTTTGATAGTTAGGTTGAAATGAATTGGAAGATTAGTTGGGAGAAGCTGAACAAGTATATATATATATATATATATATATATAGATGCTTCTAGTCTAAGTTAATTCATGTACTGTCCTATAAATTTCCAAGGAACCGAGTATTCCTTTCTCAAAGGTTCAGTTCAGAAAAAGAAAAAGAAAAAGGATTTTCTTTGACGAGAGAAAGTCGTAGCTTAGAATGGGACCCGGAGGTCCAGGCCCAGGAGGCCCTCCTGGTTGGGGTCCACCAGGCCCAGGACTTTTCGGTGGGTTTTGCGATATCATTAGCACTTGGTAAGTAAACTTAGACCTTGATATCGAGTTATGGAGAGTATTTACACTATTTGTTCCTATTAACAAGTAAAAATGGATGCATGAAACGCAAAATTTATTATTTATCTTTTTCGAAATTGAAAAGGAAAAAATAAAATAAAACGAATGATAAAGAAAGTAGTGAGAGTGGGTAAATAGAGAAAAAAATACGTGAAAGATGTGTATTTTTCCATTTTAATTAGTACCATTTGTTAAAAGCTAATTTTTTATTTTTGTTTTCATTCCCATTGATATTGAACAGCCTCAACTTTTTGTGCTGCTGCTGGTTACTACAAGATTGCTTTAGGGGCCCATTCGTCCAACCTGGTCCTCCTGGGGGCCCATCCGGCCCACCTGGGCCTCCATGAGTTCCTAAATCACCATTGTTTGGAATGTTTATATTCTATGATTACCTCGTACCTTGATTAGATTGAGTTTGCTTTGTGAGTTCCAAAAGAAAAAAAAGATTTACTTCACGCTGTGTTATGTAATTATCAGTCAGAGCTCTGCTCTATGAATGCATTTCTGTTTGATGAATGCGTTTTCCATATCAACTTGCAAAGCAAATATACCACGATCCTTGCAACTTTTGTTTGACTTTTGGACCCATGTCTGTCACCAATACCTAAGTAAGCATTTGAACCTCAGATGACTGAATGGTTTTAAAGCGTAATGATGGAAGTTTCTACGAGTTCGATCTGGATATTGATCCAATATCTTTTTCTCTAGCATCAGTAGAATATTTTTACATTGCATTACAATAACTAATTAATCACAGGATTAAACAAACTTCGATTGGGAATATCAGAAAATAAATCGTGTATACCATCCACACAACTCGAAATACGTATAAAAATGATTTCATTTATTAATTGCAGAAAGCCAATACTGAGTCTAAAAAAAAATATGCATAATATTTTGCATGGATTTTAACAAAATATATGAATCCAAAGTGAAATATAAAAATAAGTACGCAATCTAAATTATGATATGGAGAAAGACCGAAAGACAACAGATATAAAAATAAGTACGCAATCTAAATTATGATATGGAGAAAGACCGAAAGACAACAGAATTTATAATTCACGTAAAGAAACTATGATGTCTTGGGATCAAGTTTGTTCGCTCGCTAATTATATGACCAACCTATGCTCTATTTGAAGATCAACTCTGTAAGCAACCAGTTATCCGATTGAGCAATAGTTGCTTAATCCATTTGTTTGGATATTCTCAATCCCTAATTATAAGACATAGTTGATTAATTCATGTTTATTAAGAAAGTTGTTAACTTATTATTAACATTAAATTTTTTATAATTATAATATTTTTTAAAATTTATTTTTAACTTTATTAAAAATTTATTCATTTTCTTCAATCTAGTAGAGAGAAAGAGATAATTCAGAGTAAAAAAAATAATTAATATACAAAAGAAATGAAATAAAATTTTATAATAAAGGATAAAAAATTATGTCTTATAAATAGAAACATATATAATATTGTCTTTATTTTTACACATTCAATAAGCAAAATGATTATTTACACAAAAGGTGATATTATATTTGGAGCTTGAGTATTTCAAATAACTACTTTTTCTCAAGTGAAAAATAAAAATGAAAAGGTTTAATTATAGCATTTTTTACACATTTTATAATTAAATTCGTATTTATGTTGTTTTAATGACTAAATTATCACC
>PYAF01000459.1:717755-743364 GCA_007407185.1 Glycine tomentella | reverse complement strand
TACTTTTTAAACTGAATTCATAATAGTTAAGTTTATTTTTTAACAATTATGAAGTTGAATGATATTTGTTTTTCTCATAAAGTTTATTTTTTAACAATTACGACATTGAAGTAGAATGAGATTTTTTTTTTTGTTTTACGCTGTAAAGTCGTGTGATTTTTGTTTATTTTTTTAAATAAATTATAAATTTATTTATGACTTTAAGTATTTTTAATTTTTTAAAATTTAGCATAAAATATAAAATTATCATCTAGATTCGTAAATGAAATAAAATACAAAAAATAAACGAATGCAAAAATATAAAATTAACAATCAAATACTAAAGTGAAACTAGGTTAGTTCCACTTAAAAGAAGACGCATGACACTCAATAAAATAAGATAACCATAGAAAGAGAATGAATTCAGTAAACCAAAGATAATAAATGAATCGAAGAAACAAAGAATAATAATAATAATAAAGAAGGTCCGAACATGAAGAAAAAAGAGAAAAAGAGGGAGTGAAGGAGATAAATCTAGAAAGTCAACAAATATATCAAAAATAGGTGGATAAAAAATCATATATGCATAAATCGGAATAATAGTTTCTCTTTCATTCATTCACTCTATTTTCTTCTATATTTTCCCTCAACATAATATTCTTATATAAGAGAAAGAAATTCAACAAAATGCTAATAATACGGTATAATAACAAACTATAACAACCTAACAATCCTAACAATGATTTGAAATTTAAATTATACAATTCAAACTCCCCCTCAAGTTGGTGCATGAACATCGATCATGCCCAACTTGCCAATTGCTTCTTCAAACACTTTTATAGGAATGACTTTGATCAGCAATAGGTTCAAGAGGTGCTTCAGGATAGTCCATGTAGTCCATGTGCTTCGGTTATGTGAGGTAGAAAGAAAATTGAAATATGAAAAGAGATTTGGAACAATAACATGTTCATGTTAATAAACTTCAGGGATGATCTATGAAGATTCAGAACAATGTAACTGACTTCATATCAATGACCTTAAAATAGAATACGTGTAGGGAGAATTAAGATACGAGAATGGATTCGGAACAATCACATGTTCATGTCAATAGACTTCGGGGTTAGTTTGTAAAAGATTCAGAACAATGCAACGAGTTTCACATTAATGACCTTCAAATGGACACGAGAAGGATTCAAAACGGAACCAAAATCGCAAAGTATAAGTGGAATACATTGAAGATAAAATAAAATGATAGAAGAAAATGTATGTTTGAGGAATGTGAAGAAGAAACACTCTAAAAAAATATTTTATGGAGGATAACACGACTCTCATTCATGGAAGAATCATAACTCTCATACATGGAGAAAACCATGACTCTGATACCATGTTAAAAATCATATATGCATAAATCGGAATAATAATTCCTCTTTTATTCATTCACTCTATTCTCTTCTATATTTTCCCTCAACATGAGATTCTTATATAATAGAGAAAAATTCAACAAAATGCTAATAATACAGAATAATAACAAACTGAACAAATTATAACAACCTAACAAATTCTAACAATAATTTAAAATTTAAATTATATAATTCAACACTCTTTCTTTCTGTAATACGATTGATACCCCTATTTTTTTAATTGAATAGTAAATTACACCATACCGAAGACAATCCACAATTTGCCGAAGAAAAATAAGAAATTAAGTGTTTAAACACACACATGCAGTGAAACAAATGGATCGAGCAACATAACAAATCACCGGAGAAAAGAAAGAAAAAAAATGCAAAGCAAAATGAATGAATCTGCAATGTAAAGAGATTAAGACAAAATAGCCAGCAAAGAAAGACAGAGGAAGAGGACAAAAGCATCACTAGCAGGAACCATGCATTGATGCAAACACATCACCGAAACCGGAAACGCATTATTTATTTAACGCCCAACCCAACCACCACACCGCACTCACCACAAATATCTTCTACTTTGCCCAAAAGAAAAACAGAGGAAACAAAATAAAGCTTTTTTGGCTCACACCCAGAATCGGTGCCTATCCGAGCTGAGAGACCAGACGATATATTAAAAAAAGAATACTAAATTAAAAAAATGTAAAAATTTTAGAAATGGTAATTATATTTACGATTTCTTAAAAAAAATAATCATAATACTTTAAAATTGTAAATTTAAAACAAAATTATACTTCAAAGTCATAATTGTTAAAAAATAAACTTAATTAAAGCGATAAAAAAACGATTTCAGTTTAGAAAATAAAAATAAAATAAAAATTTGTTACAAATTTAAAATTATAAAAATTTAAAAAAATTGAGTTAAAATTGTAAACTTTTTTACTATTTCAATTAAAAAAAAGAATTATAATTTTTAACTCAAAAATTGTAACACATTTATCTAATTTTATTTGAAATTGATCCCAAATGACAAAAAAAAAAAATCTCAAATGTTAAAAAACCTTGTAAATGGTTTGCAATTTTTTTCCCATTATATCACCTATATATCTTATTTCATAGTTCTCTTAAATGGCAAAGAGAAATTGTATGACAGTAGAAGTATCCAATCAATGGTCATCCTCTAATTAATGACTTCTACTGCCCATGAATCACCCTTTAATTTGTTTTATCTCATCTTAACTTGATTGTGATAGATAGGGGCTAGCTAGGGGAGTGTAATTTCCCTAGTTATTGTTAGTGTCTCGTCTCATGAGTGTTGCCATCCTTTTTCTTGGGTTATAATAAGAGTAAATGTACAATTAAACAAGGAAACCAGAAAGAAAAAGAGAAAGAAAGGACAGAATCACTACTAGCCGTCCTAAATAAGCCTTAAGATACATAAGTACATAATAGTCAAACAATTGATAAAGCCAATGGTATTCATAAATATCGAAACCGTTTAGTTTAAGTTTTTTGTTGGTTTGACTCTTAGAGTGAAGAAGAAAGGTAGTTCAATAGAAACGTGTCTACCAACAAAATTTTTACTTAGGTGTTGGAGACTTGGGTTGTGGAGTTAATTACTTAGTTACGTACTAATCTATCTGGCTCGCTTCCTTAACCATGAGGAGAACAATTCTTATAAATGTTGGAAAGATAAATTATATTAAAAGTGAAGAAAGAAATTAGAAAATAAGGAGAGATATGGCGCCACCTTGGGGTCCACCGGGAGGGCCTTCCGGCGGTATCTGCAGCTGTATATGTAACCTTCTAACTTCTTGCTCAGTTCTACTTTCTCTCTATGTACTACCTCTAATATGCTTTTGTGATTCTTCTAAGACTTTCTTTAATTTGGAGATGTACATTGTTCTATTACATTATTGCACCGTGTTCAAATAACTGTTTTAAACCGAATTGAATTAGAATTGAACTGAAACTTAACTTTATAGAACTAAACTATTTTTGTGAAAACTAAAACTAAAAAACTAATTTCTAGGTTAAGTTTATAAGCTGAACTGTTAAAGAACAGTTCAGTTGGGAACTGTTTTGAACTGTTTCTGCAATGAAATCTATATGCCCTCATCCTATTTTTGGTTCAGTTTTATCAGTTAATTTACTTTGAATTTTTTTAATTCAGAGAAATCATTTGATTATTATGTTGTGGATTATATTAGCCAAAATTTGAAAATTCTGATAGATATATCATATATGTTTGATTTGAGCACTTGGGAATAGGCTTCTACGTAACGCTTCTCACTTTCTTGTCAATGTTGACAAACCATGCACTAATATGGATATCATTTGATTGATAAGAGGATAGAATATAAATATAAACAACACTACTGAGTTAAATTTTGTGAACATGGAATCAAAAAGAGGAATAGGACTGTAGTCTAGGGATTATATAAGTATGATTACTGTTTGCAAGTTATGTTAATATCTAATTGAGATATAAGCTTCCAAATCCTGAAATAGTCGTATAATTGAAAAAGTAAATCTCTATGTTCATCCTATTTCTGAAATAGCCGTATAATCAAAATAGTTCATGAGTAAAACAGTTTGATTCAGAAGAAAGAAAAAAATACTAGTTAAGTAATCATTTAATAGTTCAGATCAGTTTTTCAGTATAAAACTAGTTAATTGAACTGTTTTTTGTTAAAAATGTTCCGTTCAATACAAAATGTAAGTAGTTCAGCTCAATTTTAAAAAATTGTTTTATAGTTCAGTTTAGTTCATTTCAGTTTTCACTGCACAACTGAATTGTGAACATCCCGTTTAGTTCATTTTATTATTTCTATTGATTTTAAAAGAGTTTTGAAAAATCAATTTATTATTATTTTTATTGCCCTTGGAAACATGCTACTAATCCTTTTCACTAAACAAAATTATGGGTATGTCTTGTTTATTTATGGTCGATATATTATGTTGTGTTGCTGCTGTTTCCTGGAGAGTTGTTGCGGCCAAATGTTTGGTGGACCTCCTCCTCCTGTCCTGGGCTCCCTGGTTCAGTTTTCTGATCCATTCCAGGATAAATCGAGGAAATAAAAAAACATGAATCTGTGTTGAGTGTGATGGTTGTTGTGGCAAGTGGCAACCCCTTTAGTTTCTGTTACATATGAATGCTGTTAAGAAGGGATTGTATTATGTTCTGTTGTCTGAGTTCTGCTCTTTTGTTTCCCAGAGTATTCCGTCTTATTTAAATATCGGTGTTTTCTTTAGGCTGAACTGAAACTGAATGTAAAATGCATAACTGTTTGATTTTATGAATTGACTTGTGAAATTCATGCAGAAAAAATCATGATATTTATACAGTTATTTCTTATATCACTTTTTGCAATATTCCTCGTGTTCTTTATCTCACATCATATTTATTCTGAGAATTAAATCTAATCTTGTGAATATCTATTAATTTACACCCACTCAAAAATTAGATGTATATTATCAGCCTGTACTTTTCCAATTCGACAAAAATACCATTTTTGCAACCCCTCGAAATAATTTAGTTCCTTTGGTTTTATTTTAATTTTTTAAAGACGATTTAGTTCCTTTGTGTATGTTTTAATTTATCTATTTTTAGATTCGAGTCATTTATTATTTCCTGAGAAAATAATACATGCACTGTCAGTTTAAAATATAAAATCCAATTATGAATGGTCATATATAAGTTTTTTAGTTTCTATACTAAATATCTTAAAAATTATACTAGAGGTGATTTTTAATAGATTAACAATGTAAAAACTTAAACTACCAATATTGTAAAATTTCTAACAGGCTGACATTATTTTTTATTTTCACGAATAATTTTTTTTTTTATACTTACCTACTAAATTCTTATATTTTGTATTATTTAAATTAAAGTGTAATTAATATTTTAGTACATAAATTATATATAAAAAATGCTCATAAACTCAGTGTAAAGAGACTTTGGTAGTGTTTTAAGATAATTTAAAATTTTACCATTTAATTAAACCTTTAAAAATTTAATCTATCACCAAATCAATTTCTTAACAATTTCAAATGCATAAATATTCATCTTTATAAAAAATAAAAGGGAATAGCAAATGAAATTTTGAAGACTTGGTTCTAGATTAAAACTGAGAGAAAAAATTCTTAAATTAATTAATCCTTATAATAGACTATAATAACAAAAAAGAAATCTTTGAAAACAACTAAAACAATTTTTAAATGATTGCGATGGAAAAAAAAATCTTTAAAAGACTTGGTGGCCAAATCTTTTAAAATGTTCACGTATGCATATATCAAAACCAAAATTAGTAACCAAACTTAGATTTAAAGGTTCAAAAAGAAATTATTCAATTTTAAAAAATGGTAAATTATGAAGATTTATATCATATCAATATATGCTGACGTACTGCACGTGTGGACACCTATGAAGATTGTTTAATCTGGGAATCAAATATGGATATAAATAGAGTTTGTAACCAGAAAATTATCCATTTAACGTTGAATAACGAAAGGGGCGAGATTTTTGCGAGATGAATGAGTTTTATTTATATTTTTTTTATTGAGAATACGAGTTTTTTTAGTGAGACCATATAGCCATTATTAAATTCATACATGACCCAAAATTGGAGCAGTTTTTTACATTTATCCCTAATAATAATTACTATAGTTTCGCCCAAGTATTTCAACAGCCAGTGTACAACTTTGATCAAGGAATCGAAGTACTAAATTTAAAAACTTTTACCACTTAACCTGCTGAGTGGGTAAAATCAACAGGTTAAGTGATTACACGATGTAACAAACTTGAAACTCGAGAGATACGTTCTTTTAGCGTTTCAAATTTTCCTTAACTAATTCCCCCACATCATATGCACAAATACGTGTCAAAAGAAATACCCATTTGAATTACAGGGTAGATGAATGCGCTGAAGCCCCTATTAAGCTTGGCTGAGATGAAGCACCTTAAAAAATCCTTTCTATTCCTCGTCATCATCGTCTTCTTCAGGTGCCTCTTTTAGCCACTACAAAAAGAAACGATAAATGGCTTACATAAGAAAGCAATGCATCTCATAGGATAGTAGTGAAAACGCAGGTAACATAACCAAGTTCTATTAGTGAAAAAATAGACAATCATGCTTACTTGAATTAACTTTTGGGCCTGCTTTACAAAAACTTTATCTGCCTCGTCAGCATCTTTTAACTCGGCTTCCCAACTCAAAATAGCATCTTCTTCTACAACATCTTCATTATACAAGTAGTGCAAAATCTGAAAGCAATTAAGAAGTCATGACATGGGGGGAAAGCCGAACGTGGAGTGACTTGTGAGAATATAAAACACACTCCAACGACATTACGGTTAAAAATGTCAATCTAAATATCACAGAAGTACTTTGATACTCAAGAATGAGAGTATGAGAAGTTTCTGAAACCTTTCTTTTGCGTTAAAATTCATTTCATAACATTGTTAACTGACTGACTTTAGGCAGAACAGCGATACATAAATTATGATTGATATTGAAGAAATTTCTATTTGACCAAAAGGATATATTATTTAAAATTGACTTTTAGACAGAATAGCATTAAAACACCACACATTAACAAGCCTAACTTATGCAAGATACAAAAATCCATTTAATAACTATGAAAGATATGAACCCACGTTTATAGTTCAATGCATCTTTCAGATGTTCACACTAACAGAATGACACATATCAATAAGCCTAATAACTTGCATAAGATAAGCATACCCTTGTGAACAATGGAGCAAACTCCTTAGCGGATTCCTCACACATTTCTTCAAATTTAAGTATTACTTCAATCTGGAGTAAGAAAAAAAACTGAAAACAGGTAAGCAGAGGGCTGGCCATTATGTAATGGAAATCAAATAGGGAAGTGGCAAATAAACTGCCATACTTTATTCAGGTTGAGCAAAATTCTATTATTGACAAAAACATTAGACAATTCACAAAAATAATTAAAAAATATAGATCTTTTTTAACAACTCAAAGTTCATTAAACTAATGAAGTGCTACCATGTTTCACACAATTAAAGATCTTTTTGCCTTTTCTCTTTCTTTAACAGATAAGTAATTTTAAAGACAACCACAATGTAACTATTAGATGAAATAATAACCAAGCTCAAAGATCGCTCAGCAAAGAATATAAAAGTGATTTTATTTGATACTGCCAGAGAAATCCTATCTTTAGCAGCAGAAAAAACTAACAGTTTATATACCCTAAAACAAGTTAAAAAATCATGTCAAGAACAAAAAATGCCATGCATGCCAATGTAGATATTTAATCAGTATGAGAAAAGCCAACAACACTCAAGTACTCCCGCCAACATGCAGCATTGAATGTTTAATTTTTCAATTTTGTGAAAGAAAGTTGTATCCTGAAATAATGAGAATGAATATATATGTTCTACAGAATGCTTTAGAAATAAATAAAGGAAAATATTGACAAGATAATTAGTCGATATTATAATAAAAATTGCTAGTACCCAAGCGAACATGAATAGCTTAAATTAAATAAGTAAAGGGGAGAGAATTGACAGATGCACCTGCTCATCTATGTCAGTCAGATAGGAAGTAAGAGCCTTTTTCCATTTTGTAAATACAGCCTGAACATTTTGAAGCAAACCATCTGAAACACATTCATCCCAAGCAATAATAAAATCAATAAGCAAACATTAATACATAAAAAATAAATAACCAAAAAAACAACTAAAAATGAGTGACATATTTACAGTCAATCCCCTGTACAAAGTGATAAAAAGTAAAATCAGATGAGCAACAGACTCCAGCAGGAGAAGTCAGCTCCATGAATCAAATCACACCATCAGACTATCAAAACAATCTAGAGTTTTTATTTTTAATAATAATTTAGAGTAAATTGTTTTTCCATGATTTCTCCTAAATTTTCTTAGGTCTTCCGCTACCCCTTTTAAACACTCTTTCAGTTGACTCACTTTTCTGATTAGAGCCGCCAGTTGATTAATTTATCCAACCATTCTGTATATTTTGTTATTCAGTCTCTCTGACAATTTGAGATGCCAATTTTTACAAGTATGTTCAAGTTCTAAAATAAATTCTAGAAGTTATTTTAATTTAATAAGAAAGGAATTCCATATAAAGAAAACAAATGGAAAAGATTAAAAAGATTATATTTAAAGAAGGGGAAAGCTCACCAGCTGAACTATGGGGGGTGTCTAAAGCATACTTCATCATGGCAGAAAATACAGCTCCAGCACAATCAGCAGCTAGCTTATTGTATGACAACCTACCAAATAAATAAAGCCAATGTTACTATAAATTAATGCCAACTGAATGCAATCAAAATTCAAGAAATTATATGCTACAATCACTGTCTTTAAGCTTCGTGATAAGTTTATGATATAAGCTCTCATGTCATGAGCTTATTTAGGCTTAAGTAGTCTACCCAAACACAACCTTAATGTCATCCTGTGTCTGTGTGAAAATCAGATGAGATGGTATGGGTCTACATTCAACTTTAAAGAATACATATATTACTTACTTCAAAGAATTGATTTCCAAGATCAAATGGCTTTCTTGTATGTTTTCATGCACAGCCCTGAGAAAGGTTGCTTCAACCTGCAAATGATGGAGTATTTAAAAATCTGATATCCACACAACGCATCTGACATGAGTTTAAAGGTGAAAATCCTTACCTCTTTCTCAAAGTAATAAGAATCATCTCTAGAATCTTCATGATCATCATCATCTGAATAATTAGAGTTAGGTTTCCGTTCTCCAGAAGGTGGGAGAAAACTATCATCATTCTCCACATCATCTTCCATAGTTTTAATTGCCTCCATAACTTTATCTTTAGGAATAGGCGCCACCGAATGCCTCCACTCTTCTTCATGGGTTCCTTCACATGTTGACCACACATGACCAGCCCCACCCATACCTAGCTGATCAATAAAAGAAAGTGTACTGAGAAACAATAAATTCCCTATCCAAATCTTGGGGTTTATTTTTGTAGTCTCTCCAAAAAAAGGAGTACGATATTGCAATTTTATAATCAAAATTAGCCACTTATTTTGATATTGCATTTTTCATAATCAATATTAGCCACTTATTTTGTTATTGCAAGTAGTGTAAAAGGAGATAAAAGTTGGTAAGCAAGTGACAAAGCAAAAGAAAACCAAATAATTTTACTTTTTATTGACACGGAATATAGCATGACAGTCAGGGAAGTGGAGACCATGAACAGAGTTGAGGCAATAATATTAGCCAGTGTTTACCGGAAGAGACATATTGCAGAGATGCTAGCTGGCAATATAGTAGTGAAGAGTGAAGTGACGTGTTTCCATGAAAATTTGCAATTTAGCATTACAAATGTTGCAAAAGCAATAATGTTTTGAAAACAAAAATAAAATTAATTTAGTGGCAATTATTTTCAAAGAGGTCCATGTTAAATAATTTAGTAATTTATTTTTAAAAAAATGAATATAAGCTTAATCTTCATGATATACCAGGAACAAGACGTACTGAAATAATGGTGAAAAACTGAAAATCATAAATCTAAAAGCCTTATGGAACTAACCTCCGAAGCAGGACTAAAATGTGTCTCCAATACTTTGGAAGCAATCTCTACATCTGATATATCCACTTGGCTGCCTATTACTGTATACATGAAAAAAGTGATTGAAAGGTTTAGCATATGTATTTATTCTATTAATCAATACAGAGAATAAAGCAAAAGATTTTTTTTTTTTTTATAATTTAATCAAATATGGAAGCTACAATTAGAATAGTTGATCAAATGGAGGACAACCCGATAATTGAGTGAAGGATTCCTCCAGGACCTAAACTTTTTATGGAAAATAAATTACAAGATTCAACTATTATTCTTACCAATTAAGAACCTCAACTTTATTAAAAATGTATTTTTATTAATGAACTGATGAAAAGACAAAATCATCTTACTCAATAGATGAAAATAATAATATGAACAAAATGCAGATGGCATGTATGTCCTAATTTTTTTCAATTATAGATGAGGTCCTTAATTGGTTATCACAATAGAGTTGTGGTCTTTCTACAACACTTCTCTCAATAATTATAGATGAAAACCAATAAAAGTAAGTGAAACCATTAAAAAGGATATAGAATTAGATGTAAATGGGATCTTAATTTGGTTTCCAACAAAACATAATAGTGTCAGTTGATTCATGTGCCTGACCCTGCCTAGTGAGAAAAGGTTTTGGCCATTCTACTATCTTAATATATTGGCCTATCAAACCAAGAAAAACAATAAGGACTTACCCCTCGATCAACAGCAGTTTGATCCAAACACACACACAGACAATGCCTTACAGGAAAGAAATCTTTAGGCAGACATCAAAGAAAGACATTCCCATCCAAACAGTTATTTATATTCAATTTCCAGTACACTATAGTGCACCACAAGAATTTTAATTGAAGATTATTGGAATCAAATAAATCAACTCATAGTTTTAACTATAACAGCTAACAAGGTCAACATACTTGTTTGAAGCATTGAATGCAACAAATTAGCGTACAAAATTATCAGTGGTTATAGTTTTGCTTAAGAACCTAAATTTGTTGTCTCTCTGGTTTTGTAAACTCCTGGCAATATTTCATATGCTATCAGTATCACATTTTGCAAAGCCAATTATTTAACTTAACAACAGGAGAATAAACAATACCACTAGTACTATCTGCATATTCAAGCTCCTCGTCACTGTCTTCCTCAATTGGCTGCTGTAATAGAGATACGTTTGAATATGGAGGAACAACAAACTCAGGCCCAACTACAACCTGGAAGCAAAAACATCCTGGATGCATCAAAAGCTGTATACATAATAAATTATTGACAAAAGACAAAATCTCTATATTTCCATCTCACAATGATTAATTGAAATAATTAAATAGACAAGAAGCAAAGTGAATTTCAAACACTTATTAGATACACTAACTCAGTCAAGAAAATGAAAGTAAATCATTAGATTCATATCTATACAGCATAAGAAAAAAAGAGTAACAAATTTACTCTCTTATCTCAATATCAAAATAGAATTTCAATAGGCATTTTTAAAAGAAATTGCCGATAGTTAAAAATAACCTTACATCACAATTTAAACTATCCATGACAAATCCAAAATATAATTTATATATTTAAATACATTTATTAATTTGAATATTTATGATATAACTTATATATTAAAATTATTTATTTATTATAAATTTTAATTACATAAAAATAAACCTTATCTGTGCATTACACAAGCTAAGATACCAGTAATTATTAATATTATAACACTATGATTTCAATTATTCTCAACCCTTTCTTTTCGTCTGAAACCTCTGTTTCCGAAAGCCACTTTGGGACTCGAGTAATCTGAGATAGGTGGACCCACTCATGGGAGAAAAATTCCACATGTCAGTACACCTATTTTCTTCATTCAAAAAAACTTGAACCCAAGACCTTACATAAGAGAAACCAAGCTCCTTGCAACACCAAGTTTCGGCAGATCAAATAAAGTCAACATCAACAGCACCTTTAACTTAAGTTAATTGGCACGGTGGTTGATGAACCCAATGATAGATACGAGGGAGTTGAAGAAAAAAAAGAGGGGAAGAAAAAGGGGAAATAAGACAAAAGAAAAGAAAATAAGATAAAAGAAAAGAAGGGTAAAAGAAGGAGGGGAAAATGAAGAGGAAAAGAACACAACTATTGTGGTGAAGCATGAACAGTTTTGAAGCAAGTCAAAACAAATGAGAAACAAGAAGGAATAAATGATGGCTATTAGCATGGTATAGATAGTACAAGGACACAAACCTTAAAAGACAAAATAACACCAGGTTCCAGAACAGCCCCTGACTTTATAATCACCCCATCACATACAATTGCATGCTGGAGTTTACAGCCATCTTCTATGCTGATGTTATCCCATATATAGCATCCCTCTATGATAACATTTGACCCAATTTTACATCCTTCACCAATAACAGAATTTAAAATTTTAGTGTTATGCCCAATTTTGGTGCCAGATCCTATGACAGTGAAAGGGCCAATAACAGCAGACTGTGATTGTGATATTTCTGAAAGGAGAGAAAATAATTTGTCAAAATAGAATACATTAAATGCATTAAAATAGATAAAATTAGTGAAAATAGTTTTGACCCAACAACCTACAAGTAAGAGCCGTAATATGATAAATACTTGATAATTAAATCAATCAAAAGCTTAAGCTTGTTGGAAATGAATGTGGTATATCAAGCAAACAGATAAACTTAATCATTGATCAAGATTAGACCCAATATATGAGCACACCATATTATCATGTAATACTAAAAACAATTCACCAGCATGCCCAATAGACACTACAAAATTTCATCCATACCCGAAGCACGGTACATTCCTTGTCGTTCAAGTTTAGTAGCTGTGTTGCCAAAATTCATTACATCTGGCACCAGTGGATATGTCCATCGATGAATTATATCCTTGCTGACAGTGTCGTAGCTTCGGAAATTATCAATCCTTGCAGCATAGTCTGAGTGGATTTCATGAACAAAAATTTTGTACCCCATTATCTGAAAGAAACATATGGTCGATGTTGATGTGGTGTATACACAATGCAATAATTTAAAGAAAATGGCAATAGAAAAATATAAAAGCAATGCAGATGATGAGCTTGTATACCAAAACATTTGAAGACAGGAAATGCATAAGTTATAAGACTGGTTAGTTGTTCATAAGTCCAATGCATGTCCAAAAGTTATTGGAAAAATGTCCTAGTATGGAAGTAGGAGATTATTCGAGTTCCAACACATGCAGACACATGATCACTACAAAAAGCACTGTGTTTTATATGTGCTCATCAACATGACACCTCAGAAGGAATGTCAAAGGTTCATACAAGATAAAATTTATGTTTATTCTTCTGGTAAAATGAATATAAAAAAAAATCAAAAGGATAAGTTTTTCCTTCCAAGAAGGACTTTGGGAAAAACGTCAGAAAGAATTGCAGAATCCATATTACCAATTACCAAAACACAAGGAAGAGAAATTACATCATCAAGAAGCAATCCCTTGACAAAATGACGCCGTAGATGCTGGTAGTCAAAATTGTCTGTAAATAGGCTAAGGACTTCAGGGGAGCAGACGTCAATGTAACAATCCTGCAGAAAAGATAACCCAATGAGCACAATAATAAGGTTGTCTCAAGCCAGAGATATGTCTCTACAAAATACTAGCAAAGCAATAATAACAACAGTAAATAGTTCATTAACTAACTGAAATTAAAATTAGATGGGTAACATAACACATTTGATTGAGAATCAATAGATCATTTTTGGGCACCCAATTGTGAGATAAACATCATTGGAACTCATTAATTGTCCCTAAACAGTAAAAGTTTTCATGGGCATGAATTTAAACTCATAATTTTGTCCAGGAATTAGTTATACCTGTTTTTTACAAATAAGTACCAGCAATCGAATTCATTTTTTGCAAGAAGTTAAATTGAAAGATAAGCAGAAATATCTGAAGATAACGGTTCAACCTGCTTGTCATGATGCAGAGAGAGTGAAGGATTATCAGCAAGCAATGACTTGTCAAGATGTAGTGTTCCTTTCGATTGGTCTGCCCTATCCTCATAATACAGAAGTTGCTTGGTATTAGGATCAATGGCCATGAAAAGTTCATCAGTACCAAGTCGAGACTGATGGATAGCTGGATTAGGTTTTGACCGCTTAATGACCATAGTCATTACAGCATTAGTATCTTTCTTCTTCCTCTCTTTATGCTCTAGAAGTGCCTGAGTAAGCGACATATTGCTTACAGTATCTCCACTGATAAGGACAAAGTCTCCATGTATCTTCAACGTAACAAACAATTCAAAAGAGTTAGGATACAACACTTGAGGATCACTACTCAGACAGTGACAAACATCAGCATGTTTAGAAAATAGTAAAAATATTTTTTAAAAATGCAGTAAATCCTAATAGTGAGTACTATAGACTGGCGGAAGCCGATTCATGAGGTTCTAAAATTTTCCTTTTAAAGAACCTAATTAAAACAGCACATGCAGAAATTTTCATCATAAAGCTATACTTCTAAAAATAATTTTAAATGACAAAAAGAGGTGATAATGGATTATTATGCTTTAAAAGTCTAATGTCTGTTTATGATAAAAATGAACCAAACTGTAAGATTACAATAACCATAACTATTCTACTCTACGAGCTAGTTAGGGGTCTTTACAAGGTACTAGAAGATACCTCTTAATATATACACAGTGTCAGTGTAAAATATTTTACACTCTCAACCAATCAGAAATCATGGTTGGAGTGATTTTTTAAGGCAATTATAGTAAAAGTCAACAAACTTATCATATATGATGACAATTTATGATAGGAATTTACTCCTTCTGAGAACCAATTCTGCGTAAGAAGAGCCATGGTATAATAACAATTATAATATCAACTTTTTAAGCCTTGCAACGCAGTGTCTTTATTGTATCCATACAAGTGCCAGCACAAATTAAAACCGGAGTCGAATTGAAAGACATACCACATTGCGCTCGTAAATTACACGTAGCGCATCTCCGGCGCTGACAGAGTTCTGCGACTCTACAGTCGTTACCGTAAAATAAGGTTGAGAGAGCCACTCAGATTTCTCGAGGTAGCTAATGACCTGCTTTGAATGAGAACAGCAGAAAACGAAAACCTCTTCGACGCCAGCGGATTCGAGCCAAGTGAGCGTGTAATTTATCATCGGAACATTTACGAGCGGCAGAAGCACCTTCAAAACCACGAAAAAAAAATAAGCAAATACAAAATGCAGGTTATGGTGGGGGAAGATTGAAGAGTGTTGTAGTAAAGGAAGGTTTACTTTGGGGCGTTCGAGCGTGATAGGTCTGAACTTGGTGGTGAAACTATCTGCCAAGAGAACGGCCTGCAACGGAACCCGCACCAGTTCGTCGGGGTCCTCCGAAGCCCTAGCACCGCTTTTCTTCTGTGCACCCATTTTGATTTCCTGATATTGTTTTGTTATCCCCGCGCAAACAATTCGAGAAAACTGCTATCGGGAATATAAGAATCGAGAGAAGAAAAGCTCAAGACTCAACTCAACTCCACACCAGTTTGCAGTGTCTAGAAACAATGGAGTGTATGGGTTTATTCCATTTGATTCTCTTCAAGTCCTCTCTTCCCCACACTACAATTTACAGTCACACAATGGAGCCTTCGTGCCATGAATTTCCTCGGGCCGGACTACATTCTGTTTCTTCATTTTTTTAATAGTGCGAAAGGCCCTTGTAGTCTTGGGCTCAACTATAGAATATAAGCTCATCCTATCTACACCTCTTTTTACTACTCCTCACACCGCCCACTTAATTTTTCTTAGTAAAATACCATTTTAATTTCCATAATATAATTACATAAATTGGTTTCCATGATATATTTTTTTTGTTAACCACGAGGCTTTAGAAGATCCCTGGTGGAACTTCACAAGCTCCAGTCCATTCTTTTGAATCAGCTATGCGATCATCAGTTAAAAACTTAATTACACTTAAAACCTTTTTGCCAACTGAATTATAAAACCTAGTTTTTGTAATATAGACGAGCAGGTATTTTTACATAAGTAATCATATTCAAGTCGAATAACTCTCTTAATGCAATTAATTATGTATCAAGACTCAAGCTCTGGAACATTTAATTAAACTAGAACAACCAATTTCAGTCAAACCACGCCCTCCATATGAAATTATTATATATGATAAGGAAGATCTTAACAAAACTTATAAATTTAACCCAAAAGTATATTGATTCCCACATCACAGGAATTGGACAAGGCCTTAAATCTGAAGGGGTTACCAATAAATAAATATCAACGTTTGTATTATGATTTGTCTAATCTGGATCTATTTGTGATACCCCGCATTACACGCTTATTTGTCTTCCTTTGTCTCCCTTTGTCTCTTCTTTTCTCAACGATTGTCTTCTATTTTTCTCCTAGTTTTTCTCTTCTGCTACAAGCCTACAACCAAACAAATATCTGCAACATTCCCTCAACTCATTCATTATTCTCTTTGTTTCTCTTCCTCATTTCGTTTTTGCACCCTCCTTGGAATCATTGCACGCAGCTTAAAACTGAAAAACTGAAATTTTCACATTGCAATCTGCTAAGAACTCAAACTTAATGCAATTAATTTTAAGTGCTCTTTTCACCACAAAATTAATATTAAGTGCTCTTTCCACGTTAAACGTTTGCATGTTCATGATGTCACGTGAATTAATGCTGAACTTATGGTTAGAAAATTTATCTTTACGTGTTTTCTAATGTTATTAGCCTTACATGCACCTTACTTTTCTATTCTCATTGCAGAGAGACTTTACTTTGTTGTTGCAATTTATAAGATTGAAATTAAGAAGGCTTTTGAAATGAGTACAGCTCCAAAAATTATATTTTTATATATATATGAATATGGGTTTGGATTGTAAAGTGGCATTGCACGTTGTATAACTCAAGAAAGAAAAGCTGAATTTGGTTGCACAATGGTTCTGCGATAGAGGGTGACAAAATGGGTGGTGAATTAAGTTACGTGCTTTCAAAAATGGAAATGCTAACTTCAGATCATGCCTCCGTTGTGTCCATGAACATTTTCGTGGCTCTGCTTTGTGCTTGCATTGTCATTGGCCATCTTCTTGAGGAGAACCGGTGGGTGAATGAGTCTATCACTGCCCTTTTAATAGTAAGTCATCATCACTCTATAAATTAATATAAATACTATAAACAAATTGGTATGGATTTACATACATATACATTTTTTTTTTGTCATGTTATTGGTGTGGAATATCCACCTTTAGTGTCATCTTTAGTGAGATTCTCTATTGTAAATCACGTTTTTCATGCTCGAAACCGTATTTTTGCTTGTAAACTATTATTATATAAATGGCTGAGTTAATTAATTAATTGCTATTTGCAGGGTATTTGCACTGGGGTAGTCATTTTGTTGTTGAATCGCGGTAAAAGCTCGCATCTTCTAGTTTTCAGTGAAGATCTTTTCTTTATATACCTTCTGCCACCTATTATATTTAATGCCGGGTAAAGTTTTTAGCACACCAACTAGTTGTCTAAGATAATGAAGATAAAATGTTTGACGCTGTATCTATCATTATCTAATTAGTTGCAACCCAATGAAAGTTATTGTGTTTTCCTGATCTGTAGTTGTTCTTGTACTTTGAGCAAGATATACATAAGTGATGTTACATAATTATTGCAGGTTTCAGGTGAAAAAGAAACAGTTTTTTGTTAACTTCATTACCATTACCCTGTTTGGAGCTGTTGGTACATTAATAAGTTGTAGCATCATAACTTTCGGTATGTCTTTTCTCCCTTTACATGGATTTCTTATGTTGTTCTTAAAATTTAACATACACAAAAAAAATGGTTTCTCAGATTATAGTTAATTTGTTACCGAGTTTGGTAACAAATTAACTATAATCTCAGAAATTGTCAAGCATTGTGCACACAAAAAATAAATGGAAATTGCTTAATTCTTATCTGACTTAAACTTTTGAAGCATTGTTTCAGGTGTCACGCAAATTTTTAAGAGAATGGGTGTTGGTAAATCACTGGATATGGGGGATTATCTAGGTATTATATTATTCAAACTCATCTATTTGGCAACTTATCAATTGTCAATCTGTTTTGTGACTCAATTTTTCAATTTTTTTCAGCAATTGGTGCAATATTTGCTGCAACAGATTCTGTCTGCACATTGCAGGTTTGGAACAATATTTGCCTTTCTCCGCAACGTTGCAGCAACCAAGGTGTCAATGCTTAGTACTGAACTTATAGATGATGTTGCAGGTGCTAAACCAGGATGAGACACCTTTACTGTACAGTCTTGTATTTGGGGAGGGTGTTGTGAATGATGCTACATCTGTGGTGCTTTTCAATGCAATCAAAAGTTTTCACCTCAATAAAATTGACCACAGAATTGGTTTGCATTTTTTTGGCAACTTCTTGTATCTGTTTACCGCAAGCACCTTGCTTGGGGTCTTGGTAAACTACCTTGCTCCTTCTAATTCTCAAGTGTACACACCACACACACGGTAGCAAGATCTAAGTCAACAGTTATCACTTAGCACATGCATTCACATTGATAATGCATATGGTCTTGGTATAATCTATGAAGTACTGATACTTTCATTTACTTAAATGTATTTGATAGTGATATTTCTGGACATTTCACCGATACATAACTGTGAAGCATAGAACCTTAAAAAAAATTGAGAAACTAATATGGCTACATATGAGACATAAACATGTATAATATAGAAACATTAAAGCATTGTCCCTTGATGGAAATTGTCCCCTTTATGTATGATGTCAAGAAGTGATTCATGATGATAATGGTTTATAATTCTTACTTTATTTTTAGTAATGTCCACTTGTTTATGTTCTGAATTTAGATTTTATACATATTTTTAGAACATCGTATCAGATATGTATCGCATTTGTGCATCATAGGGTCTAATGTCTATATCACCTTGCAGGCTGGTCTACTTGCGCTTACATTATTAAAACGCTGTATATTGGCAGGTATCATATTGAGAGAATTGTTTTTACCATCGCTATTGTCGTTCAGCAGTTACTATGATAGTATTCTATTGCTTTATATTCTATATTCTATATATGCAGTTCCTATGATATTATTTTTTTCGTAAGGAAAATAAATTAACTTAGTTCACTTCATGGAATCACTTATTAACTCGGGGTCTTTGTAATCTACCATAAAAAAATTGTGATAATTTTTTAGATGTTCAACAAATTGCTCACTCATTGCAGGCACTCTACAGATCGTGAGGTTGCTCTTATGATGCTAATGGCATACCTGTCCTACATTCTGGCTGAAGTAAGTTTTAAAGAACTTCAGAAATGTTCTGTACAGTATGTCTTTTTTGAGCTCTATATCTATTTTTTCTTGTGGTATATTCATCAATCATTAACGGGTTCTGATATATTCTGCAGTTATGGTATCTGAGTGGCATTCTCACTGTATTCTTCTGTGGGATTGTTATGTCTCATTATACTTGGCATAATGTGACTGAGAGCTCGAGAATAACTACCAAGTATATCCTCTAAACAAATTTCTTCAAGCTAAGCTATATATGGATCTATTTGGGGTAGTAACACTGTCTAATTTGATAAATTAAACTACTTGCTGTTACAGACATGCTTTTGCAACTCTCATTTGTTCTTGAAACCTTTATCTTCCTCTATGTTGGTATGGATGCCTTGGACATTGAAAAGTGGAGGTTTGTTAGTGATAGGTATGTCTGTATTCTCTCATAGACTAGTGAAAAATAATCATTAAAACCTTGCCTTTTTTACTCATGAAAGATTGTTGAATTATGTGACTCACTTGATTTATTCTGCAGGCCTAAAACATCTGTTGCTGTGAGTTCAGTAGTATTGGGTCTAGTGCTTGCTGGAAGAGCAGCCTTTATTTTTCCCCTATCCTTCTTATCCAACCTCACTAAAAAGACGCAAAGTGAAACAATAAGTTTCAGGGAGCAGGTATGGCTACATTTCTGTCAGTAAGTATTTTCTCTCAGGATTTCTTGGATTGTCAGGTTATGTTCACAAATTTTCTGACTTTAGGCGATAATTTGGTGGGCTGGTCTTATGAGAGGTGCTGTTTCAATGGCACTTGCCTACAATCAGGTGAGAGCAACATGTGGGGACTGTTTAAAACCTCGCATACAATCTTAAAGTTTGATGTTTCTAAAAATGACACACTTTGTAAAATGCAGTTCACCTTGTCCGGTCACACTGAACTGCAAACCAATGCCATCATGATCACCAGCACCATTACTGTTGTGCTTGTCAGCACAATGGTAAGACGCATGACGAATGCTTCTTGTAAATTTGTTTGAAATTTCATGGTTTTGTTAATAAAGAGATTTTGCTGTTTGCTTCGATCATGATTATTCCTAGCGTAGGTTAACCATTTGATAATTGTTATAGGTCACATATATAATATGCTATACCTCATTAGCTTCACAAGAAAAATCTCTAGAGGTGGTGCTGACACAATTTGATTACTACTTGTCAGGTGTTTGGTTTGATGACTAAGCCACTTATAAGGTTTTTGCTGCCTATTAACCCCCCTCCTAAACGCAAAAACAGCATGTCACATATATGTTCATCTAATAATTCCCCCAAATCAATCACTTTGCCCTTTCTTGGAGGCTCCCAAGATTCTGAAAACGAATTTGATGGCAGTGAAAAGCAACGTCCAAGCAGTATTCGTGCCTTACTAACAACTCCAATACATACCATTCATCAACTATGGCGTAATTTTGATAATTCATTTATGCGTCCAGTTTTTGGTGGTAGGGTATTTGTTCCTGTAGTTCCTACCTCAACAACCGCTCGCAACATTAATCAACAATGGCATTAAGAAGAGTGCCCAGAAATGTGTGTATTATTGTAAACTGAAAATTTTGTGAAGATCAAGCATCGCATGTATAAAAAACACGTTAATTTTGGTAGGGTTTTTTGCGTAGTGAGAAATCTTTGTGCAATGAGTTTTATCATCCTGTACAAGTAATCCCACTAGTGCGAGAATTGTAAATTCAGTTATGAACTCATTTTCTTTGTTTTTTTAGTCCATCTATTCTTAATTATAAAACCAATTTTAAAAATTTATTTGTCCCTTTCTAAAAAAGGATTTTCTAATTTTTAAATATATTAATTATTTTTTCTACACATTTCTTACTTAATTATTCTCTTTCCAAATATATGAAAATTAATTAAACGGATAAAAAGATATAAAAAAATTAAGATAATAATACAATTAATTGTAATTAAATTAACTAACTACTTTTCTTTAAGAAAAGTAAATTAATTAAAAGGATATTATAAATAAGATCGAAGGGAATATAAACCAAGATTATGGAGAATTACTTATTACTTTACAATCACTGTGATCGTATGCAGCCGAATTAGACTAATTTTACAGATATAGATTGGAGAGTGGAATGTTGTAGAGAGATGAAATAGGAAAAGTTATTCCATTGTTAGGATTGTAAAATTAAGAATGGAAAGTAAAAATAAGATAAAGTCATGACCTATTTTATGCTATTACTTAAAACCTAAATTGCCCCCTCCTCCCAACTGTGAAATCTTTGTTTGGTTCTATCATAAAATATCCAAACAATAAAATGACATTTGTATTCCATTCCATCTCATTATTTTTTCCAATTCATTTCATTTCATTCTCTATTACCAATCTCATCATCAGGAAAATCCCACATTTCTCGAGTATCATCATATTTCAAGCACAAACTGATACAAGATATAAGGACAACCACCAACACATACTTCAGGCAATGTAACAATTTGATTAAGCATCAAGTGTCGACATATAACCCTCAGATACAATACATGCAAAACACAGAATTCAGCAGTACAGACCGGACGTAACCAAACGGGTTTAAATGGGTGCTACTTTATTCCACATATCTAAAGCACGTTTCCAACTTCATGTGATTAGTTTATCCTTGCAGACCAATGACACCTACACCAACAAACGGCAAAAAGAGGATATCAGTACACTGTCAACATAAGCAACAATTAAATCTCGACCATGGAGGAATTGAAAGGACTAAAGAGATAGTTTTTTTTATCGGCAAATAAATATATATGAATTCGGTACAAGGGTACCACAAACCCATATACAAAAATAACAGTTGCAAAAAAGTATACCCTGAAACTAATGGTTAGTTGATACTTGATATCTCTATAAAGATTTTTGTAAGGTTAACTGTGGCATCACAACCACGTCAAAAATTGATATTGCATAGGTAAATGGGTAATAAGGAATGTCAAAAAAGACAGCATTTAATATTGCAGTCTATACTTACCACAAGCTACTCTGGCACCAGCATTTCCAGTAGTTTTGCTAAGCTCATGACCACCTACACAAGATAAGGAAGAAAAATAACATGCAATGAGCTGAAAAACAATGAAAAATTTAAACATAAAATAATGAATAGCTGTGATATGTAATGCAAAGAAGGAAAAATACAATAGATCAAGATTCTCTTATGGTAGAAAGGAAAATGAACGAGGAAGACACGTCTAAGTTAATGGGCCCTACATAAATCATGGTAAGATACTATAATTTTCTGCCCTTAATTGGCAATATCATGTTCTTTACTAACATGAAAGGATCCAAATCCAAACAGATTTATGACAGAATATCATAAATGAGTGATCAATGACTCAGATACCAAGGAATAAAAACAGATTAGCGGATACCTTTCCCAAGATCATCAGGATCAGCATGGACAACAATAGCCCTTCCTATGATGGAGTTTGGTCCAGTGAGAGGAATCTGTGCACATTTTAAAAACTTGTTAAAAATTGAAACTTCAAAGCCTTGGTATCAACTGTCAACCAGGCAGAATTCATCAGAGATTTTGATTAGGGGATGAATAACATACCTGGCTGTCAGTAATAGAGAAGCTGACAGTACCTGAGTTACACAATTGAGAGAAAATCATTTTAAAATAAAGACCAAACAAGCATGTGGTATGATATGCAAAATAGAAAAGTTCTTTCAAAGATGAATTATCACCAAAATAGAAAGCAAGTAATCTCAATTTCCAACCCTTGTTTCAAAATATGGAAAAGTTTCTTGCAGAACCTCCAGATTATCAGTTACCTATCAAATACTTCTTTGTAATGATAAAAAGATCACTATTACTTTTACTACTTATCCAAAAAATCTATATTACTTTAAACACTGGGATTGTATAAATAATCAGAAATTTGAAATTTGGAATAAGATAACTAGTTGCTATTTGATCTTTTCAGATTGATTGGAATCACCACAAATCAAATAGATGAAACAGAAAAAGAAAAATAAAAAATCAGACATACCATCATCACCAACATTAACATTCCCAAGATCACCAGCATGACGATTCTCATCCTCAGGGGCACCATGCTCCTTGTTATAAGGATTGAAATGCGCTCCTGTAAGAAATGGAAGAAAATAAAAAAAAAAAAAAAAATGAGCCTTGTAATATGTTACTTAATGACATGATTTCATAATCCAGTTGCTTTACAACAGATTTTATTGCTTGGAACTTTGAAGAATCAATCTCTCACACAAATGTTCATTTGTTTTCATGAAAGCAAAGCGAGAGTATACAATTTGTTCCAGCTCATTAATGCTTCATAGTATCAAAAAATGATTCAGGTTATTGTCTAAAGACTATATACCAGTTGAGAGGCAACCATTGGTAGTGTCCCCCAAGGCATGGACATGGAAACCATGGAGACCAGGCTTAAGACCAGCAAGAGATCCAGTTACGGTGGTTGGACCTGGACAATTATGTCGTTTGATTTGGCTCAGTAGTCAGTACAGTATGAAAAACAAAATCATAGGCATGTTTGAATAAATTTCGCAATAAGCACTTATAGTAACAAAAAAAAGGTAAAATAAATTAAACTTATTTCACAAGTTAAAAAATCAACACACACTTCATATTTTATAAAAGTTATTTCATTAAACTTCTTGGATAGAATAGAATTTTAATTCATTCTGGCTTCTTATCTTTTCACCTATAAGTGCTTATTGAAAAGTTTACCAATAAAGAATAGAAACTTACCATTTCCCTCCTGAGCGAAGTGAATAGTTCCAGTGACACCCTCACTGCTGCCAAGAACTGCCACAGCCTTCACCATTGTTCAATGTGATCTGAACAACAAAACAGCAATTTAAAACAAAACATCTAAGACTAAAATACTCACGCGTGACGAGACATACATAGTATCAGGTAAGAACTCGTGGATATTATAATAAATAAGAACGATGAATATAGACCATTGAATCATACAAAAATAGTCAAGATTAAAAGATAAATGTCCATGACTTTTTTTTTAGGTTGTGATGTGACCACACAACCGAGTCAATTGAGTTAGAAGGCAATCCAAACAGAAAAAATATCTTACAAACTCTATAAAACTTTCGGTATCCATGTATAATTATGTCCAATTGATTAAGTTTCTGATGTTAATCCTAAATAAGAGAAGGAACCGATTGAGCTGACTGTAAGTGAACACAGATTATCATGTCAAAAAGCAAAACCTCAAATTCGAAATTACACAAACTAGCTGGCTATTCAGTAGATCAGTCTAATAACACCAAACGAAACTTGAAAAATTCACTACTGAATCAAATTCTTCCAAATTCCACATGCATAATACTATAATAGCATGAGTTCAACAAAATAAATGAATAAGAAAAAAAAATCTATTTCAATTTCTAAGGAGAAAAAAACGAAGTAACAGAAGGAAAAATACAGTCGTAGAACAAAAACGCAAGCGATCTGCGGATGATCGAAAATAAAATACGAAAATGGAGGTTTCGGAGGAAAAATGAAAACGAAACGAAATCGATAATCATCAGAGAGGAAATTGAAGAAACGAAAATGAAAATTAATCGAAGAAAAAAGAGGAGCTTGGCACAATACCTCAGGGCACCCCTTAGACTGTGAAGAGAAAAGGAAGAGTCTAGAATAAGGAGAAAAATACGGATGGGAAGCATAGTGGGTTTATTGTTATTTATTTATAGCGAGTGAGGCGTGGTAGCACAATAGCAGTATAGCATGCCACGAGATCCTCGACCACTATTACCATTCTATCTATAGCACTTAACCACTCACCTAACCATTTCCCACCTCATCACGTTTTTAATGTCTGCATTATCAGTGACATGCTTCTTCATTCGTTAGTATTTATGAGATTTTATTTATAATATTTTTATGTTAATTATTTTAGACTGTAATATTTCTAATTAAAAGAAGTGAAAAACTATATTGATAAATTATTAATAGAGAGAAATTTCAATAGTAAAAATAATTTTGAAAAAGTTACTCTTTTATTTCTAATTATAAGACATGTTTTCTTTTCTTTGTCCTTTTATATATAAGATCGTTTTTACTTTATTGTTTATTTTTTTAATTAGACTTTTTTCTAATTTTTTGGTGTATTATTTATTTTTCTTATAATATTCTTAATTAATTACATTATCTCTCTTAGGATTGGAGGAAAAATAATTAAGCTAAGAAAAAAATAAAGGACAATCATAAAAGAGTAATATAATTTATTGATAAATTTAATTAAATAAATTAATTTTATTAAGGAGA